>BQKZ01001074.1:26218-43833 GCA_036244855.1 Temnopleurus reevesii
ATAGTACATGCAAGTTTATCTACCAAGTGCTTATAAAGGGAATTTGAATATCACAGGGGACACGGTCCGCATGACCTGGACCTGATACCTATTCGAAGGCGGACACCCAACCATAAGCATAATAAAGCTTGAAGTTGAACCTTTATTTTTAAACCGAAAGGTTCTGAAATTTCTGAAGAGAAGAAAACATGAATATCAAGAGAAGAAAACATGAGATTGACTAGAGTGAGAAGAGAAAGTGATAAAAAATGAGAAGTGAGGATCAAGGGCCCCATTATTTGCCTGTCTAAAGTCTGCTGCTATAACAGGAAGAGGAGACTTTTTCGTAGAGTGAAGATTTTTTTTTCCTTCCAATCTTACTGGCGAAATGTCAAAGGGTAAAGTGCCACTGCCAGATCACGAAGAATCAAGGATTGTTCTCTAAAAAATTAAGCAATTCTTGCCACCGACGATAGGCTCTTAAAAGAAGAGTCTACCCCAAAATCATAATTTTTTAACAGAAGCAGAAAAAATTGGTGAGTAAAACCAAAAAAAGTGCACTATACCATATTTGGTCCTGCACTGTATACATCCAGATCCCGAAGTTTGAAGAAAATCGGACAAGTAATAGAAAAAAGTTATGAATTTTTAAAGATTTGAAAAAATGGGCAAATCAGTGGAAATTTCCAGAGATGTTGCCAATTTGATTACATCATGGGTGCACAACTATCCAGAGTTTTCATTATAAATATGGTGCAAAATTCATTATTTTTGCAGAAAGTTGCAAAGGTTGTATGAATGTAAACATGCAAATAATGGCTCTACATATCTATCATAAAGGGGTTAAAGTTTTGAGGAAACAGTCACAAATCATATTTTTGGGAAAAATTGACATTTTGTAACATTGATATGAATGTAATAGATGGTCAGTTGTGCACCTGTGACATCATCAGTGCCAAGTTGTCTAAATATTCAAACATTCATAACTCTCTTATTAGTTATCCGATTTTCCTCAAACATGTTTTGTTCTGTTCATCTATTTTTTCTTCTCCTGTTAAAGAAATATAATTTTTGGGTAGACTCTTCTTTTAATTTGTTTTTATTCAAGTAAGTAAAGTAAAGTATTGTTGAGATATCGGTGGCGAGAATTTGTGTAAAGTGACGTGAATGAGATAAGTTGATCTTATATTTTTTACACACTCTGTCTAAAACTAGCTATGGATTGCTCTCTGGAATAGTATTTAACATTTTTTGACATTGTCACTACTCGAGAGAACTATGGAGTTGATGCTATACCGCCTGTGAGTAGTAGGATAAATCGTTTGAAATCCCCCCATAATCATACTTTTTAATTCGTAGATAAAAATCTTATGTGGCATGGCACTTGCGTGCGGTTCCAACCCTCCCTTTCCCACACAAAAGAATATGTATTGGACTTACCTTTTTATTATCCTTTCTATCTCTTTGATAGTAGACAGATACACAATCTAAATGACAATAAAGACTAATGACTTTCGTTGTAAACATCCGGCTCGGAGTGAAAGGTTAATTGATAGGACTATATAGGAGTTTTTTGGTCACTTCACAAGCTTGATGATGATGACAATTTTGATTACGGTGGCTGAGCGCTGATATATTGGCGCTGATATGTCCGAAGAGACCGTGCATTGAGTGAGACCGTTCGCGGGGCTGGGCTCATGCGTATGCACAGAAATCGGAACATATTTCTGTGGGCTCATGTAGTGCGCGACAATGTACCCAGCCCCATACGCACGGTCTTGCTCAATGCACGGTCTCTTCAGACATATCAGCGCCAATATATTGATCAGCGCTCATCCGCAGTAATCGAAATTGTCAACTGTACAGTCATCATCAAGCTTGCGAAGTGACCAAAAAACTCCTATCAATTAACCTTTCACCCCGAGCCGCATGTTTACAACGGAAGTCATTGGTCTTCATTGTCATTTAGATTGGAATGTCAACAACTACATATGTTTTCTGTCTGCTATCAAAGAGGTAAAAAGGATAAAATCTCGGTTTTTTACTAAAGGTAAGTCCGATACTTAATCTTTTGTGGGAAAGGGAGGGTTAGTCCGGTTGGAACCGCACACAAGTTCCAAGCCATATATACATGTAAAATTTTTATTTACGAATAAAAAGTATAATTTAGGGGGGATTTCAAACGAGTTATCCTGCTGCTACACAGGCGGTATAGCATCAACTCCATAGCTCTCTGGAGTAGTGACAATGTCAAAAAATTAAAAAAAACTATTCCAGAGAGCTATCCGTAGCTAGTCTAAAACAGTTTGTCTCAAAGATGAGCATAAAGTATGGTAGTAAGGAACATTACCTCATACATGCCTGAAGAATCTTCATGGATGAAGGAGGCAGACTGCTATTAAGAAGAATAATTCAAAATTTATTGGGGAAATTCACTCCCAATCAAAAATTTCAGGTGCTTTTAATGACAGGGTTGTATTTTCTTCTACCAAATTAGGCCCAGTCATTCCGCTATATTAGGCATTTGAAATCGTAGCACCTTTTCCAAAACGTGGTGCACTTTCCAAAATTCACTTTGTGAAAAGTTTAAATGATTTATTATCATTTGAAACAATCTTGTCTATTATTGGCGCTTCTCCCACTACATGTAGATTATATTTTTGGGTCCCAAGCTAAGAATTTGTGAAATTTGGTGAAACTTAGACATTTAAATGCAAGTTTCCGCGGATACATGCAGGTTTGAAAATGTATTCGTCCCAATTTACTCGGCAATGTTAAAATGTTGAAATTGATGAGCATTTTTGCCAATTCGACTCTTATCAGAGAAAAGTGTACAGATATGTTGACGTAAATCCCTATTTTCTTGGATAAGATGGAAATTCTTGCCATTTTAAAGTGATTTTGCAGGCTTGGTGCTAACAGAAGTTGGCAGCATGAATTCCATACATTATGTATGGCCCAGACCAAAGAAATTTAATAAAGATAAGAATTATGGTACATGTACATAAAATGTTGTAATTAATTCCAGTCTAATCATGGTTGCTTGATTGGAAAGTTTTTACGGATATCGCTTCTTAAATAGTAAATTAGCTGATTTCTCAAGTCAAGGTGAGGAGATCTGCCAACAGTACTCCTTGAAAAAATCCTTTAAATGGTTACTACATGCCAAAAATAACTTGCTCTGATTTAAAGTGCAAAAAATAGACGAACACATTGAAAAAAGTTTTAGTGAAATCGGACAATACATGAAAAAGTTTTTTAAAGATATTAAGAATAATTCTAACAGTTATATTTTTAGCAAGTTGGCAACTTTGGATCACATGATATGACATTGTGATGATGTAAGATCGTCACTTCTCTACAATCGGCTTATTATATCATTGCTTTTTAATCCATTGTGTTTTCCTTTTATAGAGCAAATCACTATCTGTTGAATTGAATTTAGTTACAATTATGATCAAGTAATGTATAGCTTTAAAATAAGTCTTGTTTGAAAAATGAAATGATAAATCATTGAATACCGGTAATATGATTTTTAATAAACAATAATAAGAAAATGTTGTCATAAAATGAATTGCCCTATTTAAGAGAATGTAAATATTATCAATACTACCTCAATAAAGTAGTTGTCGGATTTCAATTATGCCATCAATTGATTGCATAAATACAAAAATTAATGCTTCAATAATTATCCCTGTTTAGATCATATTGTTTTTGTACAATTTATTATGTTTGTTATTATTTTTCAAATCTGTTTTTCTTCTTTTTGGTCTGATTTTTGTTATTGTAAATCCTAAGTGAAATGAAATTTATTTGCCAGAATTTATAGAGGTAACCGTAGTTGTTATTGTTTTTCAAATCCGTTTTTCTTCTTCTTGGTCTGATTTTTGTTATTGTAAATCTTAAGTGAAATAAAATTTATTTACCAGAAATTATAGAGGTAACCATAGTTGTGCTGTCGTGAAAACGTAATTACAACAAAAAATACATATATTTCTTATTAAATGTATATTGTTTATTAAAATCATATTTATTTATTTATCTGATTGTGTTATCTCTTCTTTATGAACAACATTTCAGAAGTTATAAATTCGATAAGATGAATTCGTCGAGAAAAGGAATTGTGTTTGCGTCTAAAGGCTTTATAACAGAGCATAAAAAGCAAAAAGACATCATACACCTATTCTTGAGAAGTGACGAACCTAAATTATGTCATCAACACCTCATTTCACATGACCCAAAGTTGCCAATTTTTCAAAAATTCATAACTTTCAATCTATTGTTCGTTTTTGCTCAAACTTTTTTTTTATCTGTTTGTCTGATTTTTGTGCTTTTAATCAAAGCCAGAATTTTTTGGCATGGAGTCCTCCTTTAAATGTTGAATTTCCTCTTCATTTTTCTTTTTTTTAAATCTCTTTGTTTTCATGATTGAAACGGTTAAAATTTGCTTGCAAAAATTTACAGAAGTTAATTCATGCGTTGTTATTCGTCATCCACTTTCACTTTCTTGTCAAAGTACCAGTTATAACCAAATAGTTTGAAATCATGTTGAACAGATTATGTCTGCCTTTGTTGGTTTTTGTAATTTACTCTACTCTGTGTACCTCCTTTTCATACCAGGGAATGATTTTTCATATTTGATATTAAAGCAGTTTTAGATTTTCAACACTTTATTGTACAGCGATGCGACGTGAAAAAGTTGCTTAACAAAACATCTTTTGTATAGCAAATTGAGATGTGATACCAGGAAAATTATTGCCTGCATACAGAATACATGTTTATCTGTATTTTAGAACAAGATACGTCGGGAAAAGTATAATGCAACTTCAATGTACATTGTGAAACATGATTTGTAAAAAGTGACTCTTCACTGAAAATCCTATCTATGCCTCTATACAGATTTATGATGTTTTTTTTCACAATAATCCACAATAAGCTTATAAGGCCTGTATTCATAGACTAGCATGTGTACGTGCAAGGACATCCCTCATTGAACTCTCCGCTGACTCAAATCTTGCGGAAGCATAATAGATCAGCTCTACTCTCACTCGGGTCCGTGCATGGAGATCGAGGCACCTCTTTTGAAGATACATGTACAATATACCATTGCTTTGGTACTTTGTAGTTTTAGTTTGCTACATAAAGATCTCCAGAGCTCTTGTCTTGGGGTAGAATTTGCAGCTTATGATTATTAACTTTGAATTTTACTGTGTACAGCATTTTATTTTTGCTTTCATTGTTATCACTCTTGGAATGGCTTTGTACATGTACATGTAGTACTCATCAGTATGTAGTGCTTTTATTTGCTTTTATGTGGAGATATTTGTTTGTTTCCTGGATGAGGGCATTCCTGGTATAATATACCATTTTGCTTTTAGGCCTGTGTGGATTGGTGATTATGATCAGCGGTGATGTGTCTTGGATTAGCTCATTTAGCAATGATGTTTGGGGGACTTGCTGTATGTTGTGTGCAGAAAATGAGCAGCCTACACCATTATCATATTTTGTATATTTGCTATTTGCTGAATTGGATCTTTGCTGGTAGGGTTTTTCCATCATAAGCCGTCATAAATTTTACAATTAGTGATTCACAAAGAGATTCCTACCTTTGAAAATATTCTCTGGTTTGTCTCCATGGTTTTTTGCAGATTGTTTTTCTGTATTTGGATTGTTGTTTGCCAGCAGCAGCTGTAAAATGTGAGAGAAAACATGACATCCATTCTTTTGTAATGAAAGCCTTGAATTATTATGAATGCATGTCATGCATATTCTGGAATGGTTGGCATCCCTGCCAGCTGTAATGCAGCCTCAGGTTTTTGTTTTAGCTTTTGGTTTGGTATCCGTCAATGGTTGTGCTTAGATCCTGCCCTGTTTACATTTTTATCTTTACACTGGGAGAGATAAATCAGCAAATATATTGTGATCATATTTACAGGCAGCAAAAATGATATTTGGTTGCCCTCGAATGTAATTTTTTAGAAAATATATCGTCTGTTGGGCTGAAAACAATTTTTTTCCATTTGAAATTTTAGGTGACAAATAATATGGGGGTATTACTACAAAGTTTCAATTTATCGCAAATCAGTTGCAAATCAGAACAGGCATTTTTATTTGCATGTTATCTGTGCTTTTGAAACAACAGTTTTGACTGTCCCTATCACTTTTTTGTAACACCTCCTTTGTTAGTACAAGTTTTAATGAAATTAAAAGAAATAGAACGTCCGATACCGACATTTCAGCTAGCATTTCACATTTTTTACTGCACATTCCTTTATTTAATTTGAGTGATCAGGCCATTTTCAGAGGGTCGGTTGGTGAGAGCAACCAAACAATTATTGGAAGGGGCCCTCGTGTAAAATTTGGTGTCACAATATCCAATTTACTTTTATAAATTACCATTTTTAAAAATCCCCAAATGTGCAGGGGCGTATCNCTTTTGAACGGATTGTCCAATTAAGCTCAAATTTTCACAGTTTGATCATCATATTCTTCTTCATCGACTGATAGCAAATTAATTCCAGGGTTTCATTCCACTTTAAGATTGCTTGTTTTCATTGGATTGTTGTTTGCCTTCTACAGAGATGCCAACCGTTCCTGAATATGAATGAGGTCAAAATTAAAATCTGAATAACACAGCAGCTGTAAAAGTGAGAGAAAACGTGACAGCAATAACCATACTCTCAGCCATTCTTTTGTAATGAAAGCCTTGAGATGTTATGAAAATGTCATGCATATTCTGGAATGGTTAGCATCTCTGCTAGCTGTAATGTAGCCTCTGTTGGTTTGGTTTCATTCAATGTTAGTGCTTATAGATCATGTCCTGTTAACATTTTCTCTACACACTGGGAGAGATCAGCAAATATTGACAGGCAGCAAAAAAAATCATATTTGGTTGCCCTTGAATTTTGTTTTTGAAAAAAAATAGCGTTTGGTTGGCTGAAAACACGTTTATCTCCATTACAAATTTTTTTGGAGACATTTTATGTGAGACAAATGAGACTATTTGGATATTGCTGCAAAGTTTCAATTCATCCAAAATGAAATGAAAATTGATCAGAAGTTTGCAAATAGGAACAGGCATTTTCATTTGCACACTGTCTTTGCTGTTGACAAGACGTGCATGAAACAATGGATTTGACTGTCCCTATCGCTTTTTTGCAACAGTACACCCCCTTTAATAGCTAGGTTTGTAAGAAATTAAAATCAATAGAAAGTCTGATAATGACATTTGAGCTAAAATTTCACATTTTTTAAACTGTGGTTTTTTTTTTATTTGAGTGATCAAAGGGGTGGCAGGTTGAGGGCAACTAAACAAATATTGGAAGGGGGCCTAATTGAAAATTTGGGGGCACAATATACCCTTTACTTTTATGAATTTACATTTTCAAAAATCATCAATGTGTATTTTTTTAAGAATTGAATTCCATGTAAAATATTGGCCTTCCATATCCTCTTTTCAAAGAGATTCATGCCAGAGTGTAATCTGATATGATTGCAATATATATGAAGTCACATCTTATTTTGTTAATGGTCTCTTCCGAACTTTATATTGTGATGCACTCTGGCATTTACTTTGAAAAGATAGGAATTTAACAGCCGTAGTTCCATACTGGTTGGACAATTCAAACAATGAAAATTGTTCAAGAGAATAAGAATGGAACTTCCTCATTCAGTATACTCAAATACCCATTTCCCATCCATTGAACTAAAGTGTAGGTTGGTATTTTGATTTACAAATATTTGTTCTTTTTAATTGTTGTACTGTAATGTACTGGATGACTGGTAGAGCTTCAATTTCCAGCAACTAGAATGTCATTGAATGGCAATATAATTTGAGTCTACATATCGAATGACTATTTTGTCTGATTAGCTGGTACATATGAATGTTCATCATCAAAATTTGTCAAATTTCCCTATTGCTCATCCGGTTTTCCATTGTGTAATTTCATCTTGAGCTTGATTTGCAGAATTCTTCTGGAATATAGACTTTTTAAAATGGTGAAGCTTTGAAGATCTCGATTTGTATTTATTATGGCCAGAAAGTTTAATGGAATGCCTGCCTTTTGTGATAGATTGTTTTGTCAGTCTTCACGCTCTGCGCACCTCTCTGATTTTTATGACAAAGCAGATCTTTGGAGCTGTTAAAAGCTTCACTTAGTATCAATATAACTTTGATGAGAAATATTCAACCATCTGTGACTGCATCTCTCTGATTTGAAACAAAAAGAATCACTAGCAACGTGATCCAAGATGGCCGCTGCAATCAAGAGCCAGGATCCTGTGATGCAGGAGGCAGGAGAAGTGGAGGGAGCACCAGAAGGGATGTTCTGTGCTGTGCTCCTTGGTCCACCAGGAGCAGGGAAGGGAGTCCAGGTAGGAAGGGGGAGCCGGAGGGGCAAGAGTGTGAATGTGTGTGTGATCCAAGATGGCCGCTGCAATCAAGAGCCAGGATCCTGTGATGCAGGAGGCAGGAGAAGCCAAGGGAGCACCTGAAGGGATGTTCTGTGCCATGCTCCTTGGTCCACCAGGAGCAGGGAAGGGAGTCCAGGTACATGTAGGAAGGGGGATGGGAAGATTGTGAATGTTCTTGATGTCAGACATTTTTAGCAGAGTTGTTCAATTTGGCTCTGGCAGAAGCAATAATTTTGATATTGAAATTGTTTCAATAGGCAAATTTACTGACACATTAACATTTTATGAATACTTTGTGCACAAGGTTGTTCGTTCTTGTCAACCAGGAAGCTTGCCCAAGGCTTGCCCGACATGGTATACAAATATATACTGTTATGAAAGGTTCTGCACCCCGAAGCAAATAGTATTTTTGCAGGCACAGAGGGACCATAATTTTAATCCAGAACCTTGAATGAACACAGTATATATTTGTTTTATATACTGGATTTTTATAGAATGGATTTCAAACTTACCACTTGATGATACTTGGTAGTCACCATAACACTTGAACAGTCAAACTCTCAGAAAGGCAAAAGTCATCAAATTTGAATAGTCAAACTTCGTGTGCACAGAGTTCATCGCACAGAGTTCATCGCTCGCTATTCCGGGTATCCTGGAAGAGCGCCATCTAGTGTTTAAATTAGGACAATCCGTAAATAGTCTACTATTTACGGATCTGTAAATAGTTCTTCGATACTAAGATAGTTGGTTTATTTTTAATCATGTGACATTCATTAAACCAATCAATGAACAGAGATAAATGTATCCAGTATATAACAACAAATAATGTACGCAAACTGGATTCCAAGTCTTGTAGTGGTATTGTTACTTACTGTTTGAATGAATACCATGTAAATATTCTCTCTGGCAAGAAGCCTTAGTGAATTTATATTAGTAAACCGGCCTATTTACATTGTAGTTTATCTTCACAAACTCTCCTAAAATGTCCTTGAAATGGTACAGCCTGGCTGATCTACCGTATATTGCTATCAATAGTTAGGAATTAAATCATTTTCACACACTTCTTATGACACCACAGTCGCACTGCAAGAGGAATGAGACCTTTAGATTTTATAGACACTCTACATGTATGTACATGTAGGATGATCTACATTGTACCATGGATATAACGTGCCCATGATTGTACCAAATCTTATGTCAGACTAGAAAACCTGGCATAGTATTGTTGATTCTGTCTAGGATGTGTCCGATTTTTGTAAGATACAAATGGAGATGGAGGTTAATTGTGACAATTGCATGATTCTCAACCTCAACAAAGACATTTTATCGATTATAGGAAACAGTGATATGTTCCTTGATATATATTGCAGTAAAATTAGGGGGAAAATTTGTTCCGTTATTGGTACTTCTTCAGAATCGCAATTTCTTTTATATGACCTGTTCGGCATTTACACAGAATGGCTGAAACATGAACCAGACCATCAGCATGTTTCCCCTTTAAACTAATCACTAATCATGCCCTTGTGGAAGATGTACATATGTGTTATCACATGTGTTGCCTCCATATGCATGCTTCAAATTCCAGCTAGGCAATCTACAAGCATTCCCCTTTCATCAGTAGACAAATATATTTGTACAGTCTTACAGGAGAGGATGTTATAATTCATTTCATATAGAAGCTCATCATTTGTAATTTAAAAGGGACTTATTTTTTTTTTCTTTTTCAATACTTTAGTGATCACATAAGCACTGCTTTTTGATAGGCTTACAATTGAACGTGTTATTTTATTGATTATTTAATCGACTAGAGCATGTTTCTCCAACTCAAAAGACCAAAATAATATGATTTAATGTTACATATATGCACTGTGGATTAAAATACCCTCTGTTAAGTTAGTATAGTGAGGCATATTATTTGTAGTCTTGTAATGTAAGCACCCCTTACAAAAGTGGACAAAAAGATCACAAAAAGAGCAAATTGTAGAGATTTGGAAACATTTTGTGATATAACGTAATGGAAATATCAAATGCTAAGACAGTGAAACGATATAGAGATGGAGGAAGTTCACTGACAAGCTATGCTTGCATAATTGTGGACCCCAATACAACATTTTCTTGAGAAGATAAACAGATACTATCCATTAGGACGTTGGGTTATGCAGGGCCAACACTATGGAACTCGTTCGAACTGTCTCTGAAACAATCTGTCAGCCTTAATGTGTTCAAATCGAAGTTAAAGATGATTCTAATTATGAGATATGTAACAATTTAGATTCAGTCCTGCCTATTGACTGTAGTCATTGTAATATACTTTATTAATAAGTAAAAACAAAATTCGAGCTTAAGAATCTCCCAAATACCCCTTCTCCCTCCTTTTACTTCTACCCATTCTATCTCTTACTATTATTATTTTTTTCACATGTATACTATTCTGCATTTGTTATTTTCATGACTGTTATCTTTGTTTGTTCTTTTTTTCATTTAAATGTTTGATTTGTTCATGGTGGACTGCAGCTTACAAGCTTTGCTTTTTAGCAGTTCACCTCATTTCTTTTCCAACCAATCAATCATTTACTTTGTATTCATTATTATATCACCCTCTGCTATGATATGTTATATATAATGATTGTAAATCCTTTGATGTTATTATCATTGATGTTATTGTTATTGTTATTGGAATTGAAATGGAATAAAGATTCATTCATTCATTCATTACGATCCTCTATTTTCTTTTGCCCAGTCATCATACAGGTTAGAAAACTTGTGGACATCCAGAATTTCTAAAGATGCATAGCAGTTTTACCCTGTAAAGTGATTTTCTGAACTAGTAGAAGACTCCTTCTTTCCAAGCCAATTTGCATGGCCTATATGTGTGTTTCCATTACAGATGAGAACAGTTTCATACATATGATATCATGAATATGATATTAAACTTCTCATTCTTTCCCCTGTCATTGTAACAGGCTCCGGAGCTTGCTGCATGGTAGTGAGTCACATGGCAACAGGTGACATATTGAGGGCGGTCATCGCCTCAGGACGGGAGCTTGGGAAGAAGGTCAAGCTAATGTTAGACCAGAGAACTACCAGGAACATACAGAGAGTACCATACATCCTGTATAACCTCTATCATCAATTTCTCAATTCTTTCCTCTTTCTTTTTGACAGGCTCCAAAGCTGGCCGCACAGTACTGTGTATGTCACCTGGCTACGGGTGACATGCTCAGGGCAGTCATCGCCTCTGGGTCTGAGCTAGGCAAGAAGGTCAAGGTTGTACTGGACAGTGGGGCACTGGTCAGCGATGAGCTGGTTGTGGAGATGATCGATAGTAAGCTGGATGCAGCGGAGTGCAAACATGGCTTCCTTCTCGATGGCTTCCCAAGGACTATCGTCCAGGCTGAGAAGGTAATCTAGCAATTTTTTTTTTCACTGTAAGGGGGCGTTGCTCGAAAGTTGTGATTGATGCAAGTTGCAGTTGATCGACACAAACCAATAACAAATATGTTTCAAGCATTTTGTAAGAAGAACATACCCTGCTTGAAAGAAAATGTGCATCTATTTGCAACTGATTTGCAGTTTATAAGTGACTGCTTGCAATTTTCTACCAACATCCCCTAATTATAATATCTGCTTTCTTGTTGAAAACTAACTTGAAAACTAATTTCAGGGGCTATCTTATTTTACCCCAATGATATATGTTCCTTTCTTTCAAGGATTTGTTAAGAATGTCTAGTTCTTGTTTGATATTGAGGGGCATTATCATGTTATCCCATGTATACATGAAAAAAATCCTTGTTTTGCAAGCCAGTGAAAAGAATTATTTCTCAGGATGTTCTGTTGAAAAAAGGCTGAAATTATGAAATGTCAATCACATACATCTGTATTTCGTCACTGCATTTTGAATTTTCCTGCGAAATATTTTGTGATTTTACATGTTCCTGAAGTATGATATGTGTACAGTATCACATAGGATAAATAAAGATTGAGCCATTTAACATTCCGATACATCTAAAATATGCAAAGTTTCACCTGCCAATCAGTTTTTACTCACAAGGTTCTTTGCAAATTAGTATCACATCTTTCATTTCTCAAATTAATTTTGCCATCTTTCTACAGCTTGATGATCTTCTTAAAAAGAGGAACACCGGTTTGGATTCTGTTGTTGAGTTCGGCATTGATGATTCATTGCTGGTGAAGAGAATCACAGGTCGACTGATCCACAAACCCAGCGGGAGGTCTTACCACACTGAGTTCAACCCTCCAAAGAAAGCTATGACTGATGATGTGAGTAGAATCCTTAGAGGGTACTAAGGGTGCATGAAAGATTCAGTGGATTGCTCTGTGAGCAGAAGGGACATAGTAAACAACTACATTCAAGCATTCACAATAGCTAGATACATACAAAGAAAGGTAGTTTCCCTTTTCATTCACCAACACTTGTTAGACATTTCTCCCCCAGAATATTAGATGGATATTTTAGCAATATCTTTTGTTTGCCTCTAGCTATTGTGAATGCTTCAATGGAAGTTGTTTACTGTGTCCCAGTGCTTTATCCCTTCTGCTCAGAATGTAGGGTAGTTCATGGAGTTGAAACAGTTGAAACTCACAATAACATTGTCAGGGTTCTACAGCCAGGGAAATTCCTGGAAAAATTCTGATCATGGAAAGTCAAGGAATAGTCGGGGATTTTAGAAAAATTTGTGAAAAGTCATGGAAGAGTCATAGAATTCTGTTGAAATTTGGGGAAAATGATACGCAGATCTTGAATCAGCCCTCATACTAATGATGAAAGATGTATGGTCTATATCACGAGTAAGATAGTGGGTGGAACGTAGATAGAATTCCCTGTACTATGCAATTACTCCAGTATTCTCATAACTCTACTGAATCTTTTCCTTTCTTCCTTCCTTCAGGTCACCGGTGAGCCTCTGATAAAGCGAAGTGATGACAATGAGGACACTTTGAAGACCCGCCTTGCAACGTACCACAAGCAGACAGCCCCTCTCATTGATTATTACTCCAAACGTGGACTCCATCAACGCATCGATGCTGCTAGGGCACCAGATGCTGTCTATGCTAGCATCCAGTCAATTTTTGCAAAAGCGAAAGCTGCTTCGAAAGATAAAGTTGTATTCATTTGATTGTGAACTCTGTGGAGTATGGAACTGTGACCAACCAACGCAAAGCATGAGCAAAGTCATAAGACAAACGGAAATAGGGATCAAGAATAATAGCTGTTGAGAATTTCTATCATGTAGTTCCCTGAACCAATTGGAATACCTGGGGCCAGTTGCATAAAACCTTGATTGTAACTACAACAATAGTTGGCATTAGCCAAATAGAATCAAGGATTCCACATAACCTGCCATTAATGGCGAAGTTGTCATAAATTCAAGTTTTCTGCAACAGGACTCAGAATGGGAGAATTTATTTGGAACTAGAAATTCATAAAAATTTTGTGAATCTTCTGAGAAGTCAACATTCAAAAAGGTACTACACTTGTGAATTGAGAGTGAGTGGTACTTTTCTGGCCGGAAAAAGATTCATAAAGGTCAAATTCTCACAGTATCTGCTATTTCTGCTTTATAAGTGATGACTCTGTTAATGTTTTGTGGTGTCCAGTCACAGAAAATATTATATCTCTTGTTATAGAATAATAATTCACTGGGCTATACATGTATTCCACTGAAGGAAAGCTCGTGTGCAAAGTGCTATTTTGATGGGATTAGAAGGGCAACATATTATGTTGATATCTTTCAAAGAAGTATAGATGTTTGAAATTTCTGCGTAATCTGAATCATGTCAAAGAGAGTAGTCAAGAAATTTTCCAATAACTTTCATTCGAAATGCACCTATATTGGATTTGACTTTGTTTATTTTCTTCTACGATACAAATGTCTTGACGCAATGATCCAATCTAATGATTTTATTGGAAATTCAGGTACATTTTTCTCTCAATCACTAGTTTTCTACTTGACTCATTTTCTCTCCTCATTTTAGCATTTTTCTGTTCAAAACCAAATAATGTTTGTTTCTCTGTAAAGACAAGAGCACTTGATTTCTGAATCGCAACATATATCACTACCATGTCAAGTCAAAGTGCAGCCTTTTCAGGAATAAAACATTGCATTCAGGTAAATTGACTTCATGTATTTGACAGAGTAAATTTTCTGAATAGAATAACTTCGGATAAAAGGGTTAAAATTCAAATTCTAGTTATTTTATACACTATGAATTGCCTTGTTTTAAAGGTTGAGTAAATTACCTAAGATTCCAAGATTGCCTTGGTTGTCATTGAGATTCTATCTGGAAAGTAATGATGTATTTGATATTCATTTTGTGTTGTTTATCCAATGTCAATATGACATTTATAGCTTCTCATTCTTCTTGAAATGTGGTTTTGCAGCATGAAATGTGTGCAATTCTTGATCAAGCATCAAGCCCTATTTAAACCATAATTAAGCAGACATGTCAACCGTACCTGAGTATGCATGGGGTCAAAATAAAAATGCGAATAACGCAACAACTGAACAAAATCGAAACACGACAACAATTTTCTTACTTTCAGCCATTCGCTTTTTATGATAACCTTTTACTCATTTAAAATAGACCTCCTGCATATTCCAGTTGGTACCTCTGATTTGCTGTCAAAAGTTCCCTGATTATAAAAAGAAATAATTTGTTGTCTAATAATCACCTTGCAACTGCAATCATAATGAAGTAAACTAAAAAATTGTTTTTGTTTTAATCAAGCTATCCCTCTTTAGTATGAAAATGCACGCTCATCATTTCAATGTATTCTTTATTTTGATCTTTATCTTGAATATTAATGTACTAACATATTTGTTTTCAAAGCTGATGCCTTTTTAACTTCTGTTCAAATGATGCTTTATTTATGTTTATTTTCATACAGGCTCTGCCTTTATAATCAGTCGTTATTTTTACGAATCATAATTCATGCATTGATTCAACAGCTCTTCATTTAATCAACAGTTTAAATGAACTTCTTCTCAAAGCCTTTGATGAGTAAATTAAACCACAATTATATTGACCCTATCTTTGCTTTACTATCTTACAATACTTATTCTGGTAATATGTTTAGATACCAACACAAACGAATGAACACTGTACACGATAGAATAAAATTCAATGTACCTTTCTATTTTTAATAGTTTACTTTAAATGTAGTATATTTACACAAGTAGGAAGACAGAAATGTAAGCATACATTGGTCTTCCAAATTACACTCTGGAAAATATGGAATTATGCTCATAAAATTGAGATTTCTATCATTATCATGTGTACTGTTGTGATTTTGTATGTTCATGATTTTCTAGGGGTGTTGCAAGAAATGTCAATAGACTAGGTAGCATTGATCCACATTGGCCACTCTAAAGGGTTGTTGTTCAAAAGTTGCAATTGATGGGAAAGCGCCAGTTAAAATCATTCTTTCATGCCCGTATTTGCAACTGATTTGTAGTTGATTTGAAATTAATTGCAACTTTTGAACAACACACCCAAAATTATATTACCAGCAAGTTGTTGGAAAATGCCAAAATATGATCTAATGAAAGAGTGCATTTATAGAGGTCTAAATTGTTCTCACAATTTCGACCTCTATTGGAGTTGCTCTTACATGCATGTGTGAATGGGTAGGAGGCAAACAACATGCCTGGACAATGTTTCACCAAATTACGAAAGACTTTGAGAACAACTCATTAAAGTACTCCAGTCTTTTTTAAAGTTACGCACAACTTTATGTTCGACTGGTATCAATTCTTGCGCTGAATGCGCTTACTATTATGAATCATTTCGCGCAAGAAGGGATACCAGTCGAGCGTAAAGTCGTGCGTAAAGTCTTTCTTATCTTGGTGAAACACCTCCATGGGCTGTGTTCATAAAACTGGTGACTATTTCTTGCACTCGATAATCTCTATGCCGCTGAGGTAGCACTAGAGAAAAAGTTACCAGACGTAGGTAGAGTCGTGAATATTTCCAAAAACAGCTTCATGAAATACAACGATGTTCATAATGCAACACATACAAAATTAAAATTACATAAAATGCCGGCAGATGTTTGATAAAAATTCATGTGTGGCTGAGCCAATGCTACTTTCAGTACTCTTTCATTAAAATATAGGTGTCAAATTGAAACTGATCGAGAGATTCCTCACAACTGACTTTAGGTACTAGCAAATTATCACAAACATGCATTGCACATTACATTTTTACTGGCCAGTATCGAAGCTAAATCCAAGACAATTCATTATTAGTGTTCTTTTCATTACCTTGATTCTACAAGGTCTCTACTCGCTGCATTTTTTCCCATCTATCGGTAGTTTTGCGATTGAAATTCTAGGTAGAAATTTGACAAAGAATTTCATAACGGCAAAAATAATAATAAATTAAAAAAAAAACAACTGCAGACCAGTGGGTAAAGGCAAAGGGAGTTATGAGGGCTTGTCTGTCTTGGAAGATGACCATACTTTATAGCCATCAGCAAGTATGCTAAATTCAATGCTAGCTGTGAATGCAATTAAATTTGCACAGTAACAGCCCAGGGAGTGTGTAAGGATGGACATACCCTGCACTTTAAAAAATGTCACATTCCAAAAGGATGAATGTGTAAAGCGACGATTTGCAGAGCAGTATCTCATACTGTGCGTGCAAGTGAATCTACATTAGGCAGGTTTAACAATAGATGCATATTATTTAAATTCCTTACAAAGGTTCTTCTCAACAATCCAAAAACTTGCCTGAAGCTTCAATGACATAGCAACAAGTAAAGAATGCAAATTGGACATCCTGTATTGTAGGCCGATTGTTACCCACCGGTTTTAAACAACATGCATTGACAAGAAACATCAATAAAATTGAATCAAT
Source organism: Temnopleurus reevesii (assembly GCA_036244855.1). Classification (NCBI taxonomy): domain Eukaryota; kingdom Metazoa; phylum Echinodermata; class Echinoidea; order Temnopleuroida; family Temnopleuridae; genus Temnopleurus; species Temnopleurus reevesii. Next base: position 43,490 of record BQKZ01001074.1, read on the forward strand.
TGGTTATACCAGCCTATTGGATTGATGGTTACTTTGCCATTCTTATGAATGCAAATGAAGGTGAACAAGCAGAGATATGCCAACCATTCCAGAATAATAAAACAAGTGAACAAACGTGAGAAAAAACATGACATCAATCAATAGACCGGCAGCCAGCAAGGGTTAGCCTAGCTGGAAAGGTTACCAATTCTAATGTTCATGGATGCAAAGATCGTACTCTCCAATATTACGAATGGGCCGTCTGGCATGTCCTATCTGGTGGATATGGCTATGGGAGGGGCCCAAAGTGGTCAAAAAAATCGGCTAGCCTAGCTGGAAAGGTAACCGCACAGAACCTACGTCAA
>BQKZ01001074.1:62991-95458 GCA_036244855.1 Temnopleurus reevesii
GATTTGGGGAGCTTTTCAAATCACATTTCCCTCTGCTACACGCACGGTATAGCACCTACTCCATAGCTCTCTGGAGTAGTGACAATGTCAAAAAATGTCAAAAACTATTCCAGGGAGCTATCCATAGCTAGGCTTGACGCTTGGGACGCGGCAGTGCACAAACAACAATTTCCGCACTGGGTGGAATTGACTGCATAAATTAGACAGAGATCTTTGTGAAAAGAAATTTCAGAAATCAAATATCTTTTGGCATTCTTTTGTGAAGAACTATAGAGGTGGCTATTTCATGATTTAGCCCATTTTTCTTTTCTTCAAATAATTATGATCATTCAAACGTGTACGGTGTAGCATGAGCCATATCTCAGATTCAGAAGAAAGCTAAGCTGGAGCCGAATCTACATTATTTCAAAGAAACCTCAGATTGTCTTGCCTCCTACGTTATTTGCAGCTTTGTTCCATTGCAAATATTTCACCCCTAGTCCTAGTGGATTTAGGGTAGGCCTACAAGTTACATAGTTAACTTTTTTTGTTTAAGTGGGAGATTAGTGTTAGATTATTTGTTTTGTTCCAGTGCTTCCAAGAACTTTATTTCATGAAAAGTTGAGGCACATTAACTATACTTACAAGGGAATTTTTTAAATTCAATATTTCAGGTTCGTCTTCCACCGGAAGTGAACAGAATTCTGTACATCAGGAACCTACCTTACAAGATTACAGCAGAGGAAATGTACGACATCTTCGGGAAGTATGGAGCCATCAGACAAATCAGAGTGTAAGTGTCTCTTATGAACACAACAAAAATGCAATTCCTTCTTTATGAAATTAACACACCTTTTTAATAGAGGGGTCCAGTAGAATCAATTTTTATGAAAATGCTAAAGAAGAAAACTAGAACTTGCATGCCATGGTGTTGAAAACTGCAGTTGCAGTATGTGGTAGAGGGTTCTCTTTCAAGAAATAGTCCTGAAAGATAACTCTACACCACATGGTGCTACTGCAAATCTTTTTGAATAAATGCTTGGACATTTATTTTTCCGTCAAAATTGAATTTAAAAGATTTATTAAGTTGTCCATAGACAAAAAAATTTATTTATTTTCTCCAGAAATGTAATTGGAGATTTGATTAGGGATGTAGAGCCAAATATAAGTAATGAAAGTATTGAAGTAAATAAAATGGAAGTATTGTTTTTTTTAGGAGGGGAGAGAAAATAACTATTTATTTTGGTAGATTACACAGACCTGCATGTTCTATGGTAATGGTGACAGTGCTTACAAAGCCCATGCCTTGGATGCCCTAGTAACTTCACCCATTTGTTCTGTCAAATGAAAATGTGCCCTTTAGGAAAGTGGCCTTGCACATGAAATAACAACATTTAAGGCATGGACCAAGACCTGATGGTGCAGAATCCACCACCACCCTCACCCTCACCCCCTCCCCAATCACATCGCAGCAAAAGCCCAATCTGATTAGGTTTATAGTTGTAGTTTATTAATTGTGGTGCACCTTTCTATTTCATACCTGAACAGGTTGCATTAGAAGTGACACAACTACATTCATTCCTCTATTTTGTTGACATATTTTCTTCCTGTTCCAGTGGTACTAATCCAGACACAAAAGGGACAGCCTACGTGATTTATGAAGACATCTTTGATGCAAAGAATGCATGTGACCATCTCTCAGGGTTCAATGTGTGAGGCAGGTATCTGGTTGTGCTCTACTACCAATCAAATAGGGTAAGTGTAAATTATGAGGATCATGTTCTATCATTTGTTGATTACATCGTAAAGCCTCAATTTCATCATTTAGGGGGTGGGGTGCTAGAAAAGTGTGACAAAATTCAACTTGCATCTAATCAGCACACATCAATAAAAATCATTGTTTTATGCAGGTCTTGTGATATTTGCAGGCATGTGTTTGCAACTGATTGGAAGTTGATTTGTAATTGATCACAACTTTATAGCACCAGAAAATGCCATTGGGTGGGATGACGTATAAGAGTGATTCAATTCAATATTTTGACCTTGGAATACCAATGTATTATTATAAAAGAACACTATCCAACTAATTTCTAGCACTCATTATTCACTGCATATTAATTTGCACAACATATATTGGTTACATTTATTTTTGTTCTCATGAAAATTAAGCTTTGATAAATGTTTGAATATCATTTTCTTGAAACAAGATTTCATGCTTCAAAGCTTCCATGAATAGACGATGTTGCAAGTCTATTTAAGATTAATTCCATAATTGGACATGTTTAACAAACTCTTGGCTGTAACATTAAAAAAAAAAAAAGAGGTTTAAAAATAAGCATGTAGGTAGCAATTCTTCATTTGAGCTTGTTGAATTGTCAGATTGATGATTTTCAGTATTTTGTAATGTTCTAAATACTCTTTCTCTCTCTTTTTCAACAGGCCTTCAAGAAGATGGATGAAGCAAAGAAGCAGGCCGAGCTAGACAAGATGAAAGCGAAATATGGACTGAGTACACCAGAGATAAAATAACATTGACCAACTCATGGACTTGAAGCATCATCAGCATTTTTTATTGGCAGGAGGATTACTACTCTTTAGAGGTCCGAGGAATATATTTGGATAGGCTGATGTGATGTGACATTCATTTAGCAACATCTAGAGAAATGTCAATTGAGCTTGCTTTTGTGAAAAGAGAGTTTGTTCATTGGTTATGAATGACAACTTATTGTTGGTCTGTGAACTGTAAGGGAAAAACCTCTGATGACCAGCTCTATCCCTTGCATCTGCCAACACCGAAGACTGAGATACATCAATGCTCAACAGGATCAACCTTCCGTCTGTGAACATCGTCAGTCAATTTTATGGACTAAACGTGCATAAGGAAATGTTTTTAACAAATTAGTGCCATGTTATAGGGTACTGATTTGTATCTCTGTCATTCCTGGTAGTAGACAGGACTGGATGCAAAACAAGACAAAAGGGAGACCATCACTTCCAGCTTTTTGTTTTTAACTTTTTTGAAGGGCTGTAGGGTAGAAAATATACTGTTATATCTACTGTTTGGGAGAGATGCAAAATTTCTAGAATGTGCACGATGATATGAATAAAAATGTAAGTATCCAAGCAGCTTAACCAAATATTTTCTCATGAGAGAAAGCATGATGACAGTATTATCTACACTTGATTTCTCTCATTATAAAATATTTGGTGCAGCTGTTTGATGATTCACATTTGAAGTTCTATCCTCATGCCTATTTTGGAATGTTGGCATCTGCTGATGAATCAGATTTTCTATTTCCAATGGTTTGAGAAGAAGTAACTTAAAGACAAAAAAGTCATTAGAAAGGAATTTTTGTTAAATGCATTCTCACTAGTAATGGATGTACTCAAAACTCTCTACTAAAGCTTTGTTAGCAATGAATGCAGCTTATACTGCTTTCTTGCAACACCTCTTCAGTTTTTTATATGTTCCTTGCAAATAAGCGATTTTGCAATTCTCCCCCCCCCCCCCCTCTATCTGCATACTTCTTCCTCTGATATTTTATTGACTTGCCTCCCCAAATGCTTTTGAAAATCATGTCAGTGTAGATACCAAAATTTGTAAATATTGTGAATAAATGTTTAAAGTCCAATTCATAAAGAATGTGTATGTCCATAATTTTTCACGATCAGTCAATCTATGGGTCTATAAATATGTTGGAGCAATTTTACCAAATTTTTGCTCCCTCATCAAGTCAAAAGTTATGAAGATATTACAAGTAACTCTGCCGAAGTCAAATATCTTGGGATCGGAAAAATAATGTAGTCTTTGAGATATTCAACTTCCAGTTAAAAACGTTTATAAGAAAGATTCCATATGGTTTGAAATAGATTCCAGATGATTTCTTCAAATAATTACATCGACTTGGTGATAATTCAAGAAGTCTGATTTAGGCAGAGTTGACTGTACGTATCAAAACCATTGAAATTATAGTACAAGTATACTTTTGACAAAGTAAAATATCCCATTGAGAACACTTGTTTCTCTGACATGAAAACTTACGATTCAACATTCATTGTTGCTATTTTCGGGGTCATCCACAATTCTCTTCAATGTTTGAATCAGTTGTCACAGTCTTCATATCAATATTCATAGAGAGGGGGACAAATTATAAATTTGGTCTTGCAAGGCAAAATAAATTTGTTCAGGTCATATTGTATTCAACAACCTTTTTAGACTTGATGGAAGATTCCTGCTAATTTTGATGGTTCCAAGGATTTTGTTTACATGTGACCGTATGTTTGTGAAAATCCTGGGCAGTGTTTCACCAAATCGTTGTTAAAGTTACGCACAACTTTAAGATCGATTGGTATCAATTCTTGCGCTGAATGCGCGTACTATTAAGAATTATTACGCACAAGAAGGGATAAAAGTCGATCTTAAAGTTGTTCTTAAAGTCTTTCTTATCTCATTGAAACACCTCCCAGGACAGTTTAACTCGCTATAACAAAGTCTTTAGGACCAGCAGAATTTCCTCTTTATACTGAAACCTTGTTATATCAGAGCTAAAATACAATAGAAAGCTCGTTATAATAGGTATATCACGTCTTTAAAAAAAGAATATAAACAGCTAGGGAGAGGAAAATACTTGTAGTATAATTATTATTGTATGAGACCTCTTCATGCCAAATTTTCACTATATGAGCATTAAATGCTAGTTCATTCATATGACCTAGTCTTATGCTGCATGTACACATTTTGCATAACTGCATGTAGAAATGAGGTCTCATTAATATGATGAAGCTCATTTAAACTTGGATATTGGCAAATGTGAAACGGGTTCCTTTTGTAAATTACTTGGGGTCTTTCGGCATAGTTTTCAGGTAACTTATTAGATTTTTATAATCGGGTAAATTTTGGCGCTCAGTTATCTTGAAACGAAGACTTCTCATTACAATACTAAGAAATACGCACCACTTCACCATGACAAAAAATCTCAAATATCTGATTTTTTTTTATTTACTCAGGACTTTATTGCAGTCAACAATCCAGCACTATCAATATAAATTACAGGATATCAATTGTACTGCACAGTCAATATTGATTCTATTGAACATAGCATAAGAAACAGGATGTTTGGCACCAAAGGATCACAAAATAATTAATAAATTTACCAACAATCAACTTCATATAAAACACATAAGATACACAGGGTTGCCAACCAAAAACTGTATCATTTGTCTTTTGGGTCTGTATGTGGGAAACCAACATCAATACTTCTGCATGCACAGACAAACACACATCTCTATACACCCCAAGAAGTGAAAGAGGATGGAATAACTATGGAGTACGACTTTGGGTTGGCATGTCTGCATACAGTGTAAGCTTGTTATGAGGTCTATAAGGACACAGTGATTTACTGACCAAGATGCGGATTAAATAATTTTCCACTATATTGTAAAATAAAACAAAAAAGCTTAAACACCTTGATTACATGTATATGTTAGGGAAATAAATACTGTTAGCAACATAAAACCAAGTGATGGATGATACTGTTTACAGGCTATCTGTGCCTCAGAAATGATCAACTTTTTAAAAATAAATAGTTGAATCTTGTGAGGCTCTGTGTGCCTCAAGCCACCTGGGGCCAATTGCACGAGATGTTCAAGGCTATCTTCTTCTTGCTAAGACGCCTTAATTTCTTGTTCCACCAAATTAACATAGACACAAATGGTGATACTTCCATGTTATGAGGGTGGTACAAAAAGTTGACATTTTAGCAAGTACAGGATAGCTAGACCATTTTGTGCAATTGGGCCCTGGAGGATAGGTAACATTAAAATCTTATTATAAACAGGTCTCCTACAAGAAGGTTCAACCCCATTCAACAATGAATAAACACAGGCTTGCTTCACTTATTGGTCAGAACTGTATGATTTACGACCATTTTGGAGTAAAGACTGATATGTCTTTTCCCAATTTCAAGAAATTTTTATATTCATTTTATTCAACCTTGCCTAACTCAAATTTATTGAGACTGTGGAAATGGCTTTGACATTTGAGGGTTGAAAAACAATATAAAGAAAAGAGGAATGGAAAAGACTTTTTCTTAAGCAATTAATCTCAGACTTATCTTAGGCAATTTCGTCCCTTGTAAAAAAAACCATAAACAAATACATGTAGGGCGCATGAGATTCACATAGCGTAGTAAAGAAATTATGTCAAAACAATAGTCTATAATTCTTTCATATGAAAGAGCTTGATGGTAAAATACAATAAAAGATATAGGGCAATAGATAATATAGAACTGAAAGGAAGAAATATAATACATGTATCAAAGTTTGGCATAAAGCAGTACAATATAACTTATATTGGCAGCAAAGGTACTTTACATTTGTGCATCTTAGAATATAAACTTCGGCAAAAATGGTCTTTTGCACATCACCATGAGCAGAAGGGATGAAGAATTTTGGCAAAGTAAACATTTTCTTTCAAACATTCGCAATGGCTAGATACACAAATACATTTTCTTGCTTTCCTCCAAATCTACACAGAAATGTCAAACAGGCGTCGCACAATGAATAAGGAATGTACTTTCGTTTGTGTAAATGAACCTCATTTGAAGGCTTGAATGATGATGTACTTTGTCCAAAATCTCTTGTCCCTTCTGCACAAAGTGCATACAATGTATAGAAAAAAGTTAATAGATTATACAGGAATACAGAAAAAATGAAATTGCAAATTAGCATGAACATACAGAAATTACTGCATAAGCTGATATTTTCACTGAGGTTCAATTTTCAGTCATTTTGCGATCATCATTTGGCTAAAATTTGGGGCAACCAATATAATTACAACAAGTTCTTAAAAGAATGTTTTACTCAGGACATCCGTCATTTTCCTGTCACTTATACTAAACCAACAGGGGGCGCCTCTTGACTGTAAAAGTCTACATGAACAATGCTTTATCTTTTATGAACAAATATACTGTTGCATTTCATTCTGTGCAATTTAATAGGGCAGCACCAGATTTATGCAAAAAGTTATATGTTTACCTAAAACAGAACAAGTGATCCTGTATATGTGGACATCAACAATATTAGCATAAATTTGTACATATATGATGATAAAGATAATGCAAATAGGCATGATGGAACAGCCAATCGTTAATCTTTATTTTTTGAAGACTTTATCTTGTTTTATTTCCGTGAGATATTTAACACCCAACACCCTATGTGCCATTGACAGGGACACCTAAATGTTTCCTTAGTAAATTATACTTGAATACAAAACTTGGGGTCAATAGAAAGGTTAAAGACGACATTGATAAACTGGAAGAAAATGGCATGGCAGTATCAGAGATTCATCAACATTGTCTGAGGTTACATGAACCAGCAAAGGACTATGGCATGAACTGTACCAACCAAACCCACATGATATTTTATAACATGGTCCACAGACTGCCAAACTGACAATTATCACTCCTTGACAAACAACAAATGACAATATGCACTCCTAACTGTTGAATAGCAAATTAGAAATGATTAGAAATGCTGTTTAACAAGCATAACTTTAGAGTTGTACTTACAAAGTATCTACAAATCACACAACAAGCTTGCTACACATTGCCATGCTTGGGTAATGAATATATGATCTTCTCTGGCTGAAACCGATATTTATTAGCAGGAGTGACATCTTTCTGGCAAGTTACGATAATAGTCACAAAAATAACAAATCGAATTGGGAAAATCATGGTCGGACATATCTTGACATGAAAGTACAATTGATATTTATATGCAACACTGGCACAAGGGTATTACTGAGTATCCAATGATTAAAACCAATAGCTGACAATATAAATAGGCAGTGAAACTTTTACATTCACAAAATTAGACAAATTTAGACAGCCATCTTTGCTCTATTCCCACACCTTACTTATGAGGATGATCGACTGAGGGAACAGCATAGAGAGATTGAACTGTTCTTAGAACTGCCATTTTCCTACATGGTCATCTCTTTACCCTTGAAGGTGACTTCTTTTGCATATATATACACCATATATAACTATTGACTATTCTGATTATCAAACAATCCATTTTATATCTGCCATATATATGTAACAGAATCATACACCCACACACAATCTACTGAGATATACATATCATCTTTAATGCATCAATATCTCTAAATTCACAATGAATAAATAATCTATGATCAACATCTTTTAGTTATAATCTATTTCGCCTTTTGCATAAAAATATGTTTTCACCATCTAATGACAGATAGTTTTCAAGGATTATAATAAATACTGCAATGGTATCCTCTAAATCCATAAGGTTTTACTATCTTAAAACAACAATATCATACATGTATGTAATTTAATGGGTGGGTACATGTATCTCAGAGAAACACAATTTCTGCATAAACATATGTGTATCAGAGATTGAATGGTTCAGAAATAATTCCCAAACATTCAATACTCTAAATCATACCATTTCTAATGGCAAATTGCTACATATGGAACTTTACCGAAATAAAACATTTATATATAATTCTAGTTGAGTTAAAATATCACAACATGTGCCAGTATACAATGTATGCATGCAATGCAATAACAGCCCCACTCCCCCTCCCTCCAAAAAAAATAAATAAAAAAATCACATTATCCAATAATCATTTGCTATATATGTCATCATATGTTGGTGGTATACACTTTTTCTACTAGAGTACACAATGTAATCAAATACAATACACGTCTATTTCAGTTATTTTCTTAATTTCTGTCTATCAGATAGTTGGGATCAAGAATCACAATTAAAATGCATCACCATCCATATCGAAAATCCCAATCCTAAAGGTGTATACATTACACTATTAAGAAATGCAAACTAAAAATCCTAGTGCTCTAAAAACTTAGGACAGAAGTCCTCTTCAGGATTGGTCTAACATGGCAGTAATGCAGTAATCATTATAGATTGGCCTTGCTCTAAATTGCGACAAAAAAACGATATCCAACAGCAGTCAAATATATATCAATCACACAGGTTAAACAGAGTACCCTTCTCTCTATTTACTCAGCTCAGCATTCAAAGGAGTACTGCAAAGTGCTCACACACCAATAAAAGATCATTTCAAGAGCAAAGAAGGGTGCACGTAGTAGATTTCAAATCTAATTCCACAAACACAAGTGAATAATCAGACTGCATAATTGACTTCATGATTTGATTTTAAAAGAATGGAGGGAAAATTCATTTGGTGCTGCCATCAAAATATTAGTAAAATAATGATGATAATTTTAATAAAGTACCCAACATTAATACATAGAGCTTGATGTTTTCTACCAAGATTAATTTAATTTTCACCTATCAACAAACCTGTAATTTTCAGAGCATTGTTCCAACAAGTTGCTTTTAAGTTAAAAATTATTTTACGAATGAATGGCAATCATTTCTTGTGCTTAATGATCACTCTTTTAGGTTAAATGTCCTTTAAAGAGTTTTGAAGTTATTCCTTTAAGAACAACTTGATGGAACATTATCCAGTTATTGGAGGCAGCTGTTGTTTTTGCACTACACACAACTTTGGATATATGTCAAAGCAAACAATATGTTTTGTGCCTCACCTTGACAACATGAGATTTTCAAGAACAATTTCATGACTGTCATCTTTTCAAAACATTTAGGATGGTATCATGAGGACGGTGGAGGTTCAAATTCACGACCAAACTCTCTCATCTATTCCACTGGCTGAGCTACATCCTCAGTTTCTGCTTCGTAGATCTCTACATGCTTGGCAAGTATACTCAATAGAGGGCGCAATTTGATCCACCACTGGTTCTTGGGGACCCGATGCCTGGAAAACAAATTGAATTGACAAAAGTTAAAAGAAAGAAAAGTATGAGGTACATGTATCTCATATAGCATGATTTGTTCTAATACAAAGTTGAAACATACAAAAAAGTAATCAAAGGAAAAAAAAAAGATCTATAAAGACTATATTAATAGCTTTCTGGCTGTATTTACACAACTGAGAGTCTTTCCATCATAGGTCTTCTCAGGTTACATACATCCAATGTATAAATAAAGACTGATAATGATTTAAAAAAAATTGTAAAGAAGGAAAAAGGAAGTTAACATGAATAAAGAAAACCTAAATAAGAAAATACTGAGTACATTATTGGTTGACTGCTCTCTTTAGGTGTATATTTGAATAGAAAATGAGCTCTTAGCAGATCATTTGAATATTTTGTTATTCAAGGCAGTTAAACAAAAAAAAATCATACTTACTCAAAGTCTGTGTATTTTTCAAGTTCTTTGACTGGTGTAAAGCCGACCACTCGCTGTGTGATACCCAATAAACACACTGTACTGTCAGAGTCTGTAAATACAGCACCTACAAAAAGAGAAGCAGTTTGATTGTACAATTAACTTTGGATTATTTCTCTCTGTCACTTTATACAAAATAATGGTTCACATTATAACAAATGTGTTTTGTGCATTTTTGAAGAATCTTGATGTAGCGTTTCTGATTCGCCATTCAACAAGAGGTCCGCGGTTTGAATTCCACCCATAACAATATATTTCGTTCAGCAAGAATTTCATCCAAATTAAGCTGCATTCAACCCAGGTGAAGTGAATGGGTATCTAGCAGGAATTTATTCCTTTAAATGAAGTGCGCTGTTTACAGCTGCATTGCTATAGTGAAGGTAATTATGCTATTTTGTAAAGTGTTAAAGGACTTCTGAGAAAGTGAGTGTTAGGTGCTACTGTATATACGATCATACTCGGATACAATTCTTCACAGACCAAAAAGCGTCTTGTTCTCAGCTCATTAAGTCTGTATAAAAACTCAATTAGATTACATATTTTATGTTTCATTATGTCCATTTCTCAGTGTACACTAGACATTTATGTAAATTCATACTCACATTAAGAAAATATAGTCCATATTTCATAGAAAGTTCTTGGTATTCTCACCATTTTTAGCACATTCTTTGATCTTCTCCTGGAGAAAGTTTGATGATTTCACTCCCAGCTTGGTAGCCATGTTACGATCAAATACTGTAGGACTTCCACCCTGGATATCATACAAGCATAAAAATCATGTTCATTAACTCTTTGTGCGTTCACCAGTAAACTCCCTGTGTGTTGCATTATTTCAGGAGTGTATGCATGTACAAAAGCGAATCTGTGCAAAAGTGCGAAAGAAACAGGCCAGCGGATGTTCATTGACGCGAAGAAAACGTGGAATGAGATAATATGTATCTATGGGCACTTCCATGAATAACAACTTAAAAACATTTTTTTTTCATCATTCATTCATATCTGATTTCCAGTTCAGGAAAAGGAAGAGTGAAGTCAAAAGATCATGGCTTAGGTAGATCATAAAATGAAATAAGAAAGTACAGTCATGGCTCGAAAAAGAACTTCAACTGTCTTTACATTCTCTTGTTTTCATCACTCACAAGTCAAAGCTATTTCTTTAGTCCGAACAGATTCAATTGACTGTAAATAAATGGGGTTAGACGTAGAAAAATCTTTTCTTGAAATTGATCATTCAAGAAGGGTAAAATATAATGTAACGTTAGGAAAGGTTTCAAGCTTGAAATCTAAGCATAATCAACCCACATGATAAATGACTTGAATTTCTCTAAATGATTGCTTATCATGTAAAAAAATTATTCAAAATCTTATTTGTTTACGTGGTACTTAGGAAGGGATGGGATGTAGTTTAGAGGCGTGTATCATTCAATTCTGAATATTTACGCCAGAAGAAGAAGAGAGAAAGAGGATCACCATCTTAACGTCTCCATCCAAACGGTATGCGACCAGGCTTCGAACCCACAGGCAGGAACTAACCCAAGTCTACTACTGTCCCGAACAGCTTGATTTCAGGCGCATGCCACAACGCCTCAGTTGTGCAAACTTGATAGTTTTCATAGTATTTGTACCTGTTGCATGTGACCCAGAACATTCATTCTAGTAGTAAAGAGATGCTTGCCCTCCTCAGAGTACAGACGCTGCAGGAACTCAGTTGTGAAATTCTTACTGGCATTCTCATTCCTGAACGATTAAAATGAAACATGACAAAAATATGGCAATTTTAAGATTACACTACACCAAAACTTCCCCTCTTTTCTCTGATGTTTATAATGATCTCATGTGACAGATGACATTTGTTCTTCATTTACTCCAATGATTAATCTGCATGATAATAACATTTTCTCAACCCTAAGCCTAAGATACATATATCCTTGTGTCATATTCAATGGAGTAACATTAATATTCATATAGAATACAGCATTTTATTTAAATGCTTAGTTAAGATTTCAAATATGCCTTACAATATGATGTCAGTAACCTTGTTGCTATAAAGGTGACTGTTTACTTCTTGGGCACCAAATGACATATTGGTATTCTCCATTCTCTCCAAATGACATAACACCCATCTTTGTTTATACAAGCCTACCAGGAGATGATGGGCCAAAAGACTCCATCATCGCTTAGACTAAACTGGTTTAAATGCACAACCTTACATGAAGGTGCATCCTTCATCCACTGAGCCAAAGATGCCTGGTTCGGGTCTCTAACAATAGGGCAATTTGACTGCCGTCTCATGCGAACAGCAAGTTCGCGTCTGAATGAAATTCCTTAAAATTGGTAATGTGTGTCATAGATACCATCGATTTCATATGTATTGAATTTCATTTGATTTTTTTTTGCATAAAGAACATTACAATTTCGTGGAATTGCCCAATCTCCACTTTACTAACATACCTAAGAATGAGACCTCTCTGTACTCCATCTGCTATCTTGGCTGCCAAATGTGTCACATCGAGCTGTCAACAAAATAAAATCAATATATCAATAAAGGTCCGCATCAAAAATATTTCCTATAATTTGATTAAATATGAAAGGATTGCTTTTGAGTCCTGGAAGATATAAAAATGACAAATCAGCATTTTCATTTTTCATTATATACAGGAACAATGATGAATGTATAAAAATGTTTTACTACATGTAAGAATAATTGAGATCAAACTTAAATCATAAAGTGATTGCTAAAGAGTTTGAACCCAATAAACATAGTTTTAAGAATCTGACTCAAAGTTATTACTGTTTTATACTTTTGAATGTGAATGAATTCGCTCATAATGAAAAGAAATTATACAAGGTATGTACAAATCAAATCAAATACATATTATAATCTACTTTCTCAATATAAAAGAAATCATGCTTTAAACATTTCTCTGCTAGAAAGCTGGATAAAAAATGATAAATGCATACCTCGAGATCTTTGATGGTGAATGGCTCCTCAAAGATATAAGCTGCATCAGCTCCGCCTGCCAATCCACTCATGGTTGCTAGGTAACCACAGTATCCTCCCATGGTTTCCACGATGAAGACACGCCTCTTGGACCCGCTAGCTGACTGCTTGATACGATCACAGATCTGTCAGTGATAAATGTTAGAGGAAACTTTTTGCTATCCATGATAATTTTTCATATGGGCAAAAATTATGTACAAATCCCCACTAATATAACAAATCATCTTGGAATAACTTGGTGATGTACATATATTACTTCTAGTTAATGTATATGTTGTGGGTATACACAAGTACTCTAAAATGGCTATGACTTTAGTAGTTCCTAAAATGAAGTAAAATATGGAAGTATTGGAGGTCAGAAATATAAACAGATAAAATACTTTCTAAAACTGTGGTTACTCATCCCGAGATGAACTAGAATAAAGGTAAAATGTAAAAGATTAAGGAATAAAGGTATAATTATGTCTGACTTTACACCCGATCTTGTCATGACTTACATCAGCAATGGCGTTGAGGGCAGTATCACATCCCAGACTAAAGTCCGTTCCTGGAACGTTGTTACTGACTGTGGCAGGAATCACAACTACTGGAATACAGAGCTCTGGGTATTGCTTACGAGCCTCCAGCATCTGAATCGCACTCATATATGCCTACAAAAGAAACATTAAAAGTTATTTTGAAACCTAGCTCTGAAACACAATCTATGCTACATGAAATACTGACAATGTGTTCAGATGGTTGAGAGACTTCATTTTCTCAATAATAATTTTGCAAAATAATTTTGCAACAAATTTCTAATTCCATCAAGGCTAATCAGACTCCTTGGGCGGTATTCTGGAAGCTGTCTTCTCTTTCTTATCTCTATGAGATATGAAAATGCTAATACAGTCCTAAATCTGTATTCTGAAAACTCTCTTGTCCCTGTCTTATCTCTCCTATGTCCTGCCTATCTCACCTCAGATAACTAATCAAAATCAATATTTTATCACCCTCTGAAGCTCGTCAACCAATATGAAGCTTAACTGAAAGCCCTGCGTAAAACAGTAGCATTACGCTAAAGCACTTTGCGTACTACGCGCTTACTACTACTACTACTCTCTATGCAATATAATATATCAGAAAAGATAAGACAATAGATAAGACACTTTTCAGAATACCAATTATCCTCTCTATTATGCGCGCAATATATGGCATGCAGGGGAGAAAGATAAAAGATAGGACATCGAGATAAGACAGTTTCAGGATACCGATTATGAGAAAAGATAATATTTCGAGATTAGACAGTTTTCAGAATATCGCCCCTGGATTATATCAGCCTCTAAAGTGTGTCGTGTACTTATAGTTGGCACAAAGTGACCCACCTTTAGGAGTATCACTCTTCTTCTTTGTTCCTTCAAAAAGTTTGTGTTCTTCTACTTATTATAATAATAATAATTTCTAACTGGAAGGTTTGATTACACAACTATTGTATTTTGATTAAACCTACGTTTTATGTATAGTGCTAGATTTCTTCAGGTCCTGTAGCTGTATTTTTACCTATTCATGCCAAAATACTGTACATTTTTAATCAAAACATAGTATACAGTTTGAATCAAGTGTATTGTATAATGAATCCAAGTCTCACCTCAAAGCCACCAACTAAGAGAAGAGCATGAATATTGTACTTCTTGATCTTCTCTGCAACCGTGGCCATGCTCTTCTTTGGAGTAGTCCTGAAAAAAAAATTAACTCAAAACGTTAGCATTCTAGTACAAAAACTTTCTGAGAAATGATAGGAAATATATAGCTGCTGTAGGATAATCAGCTGAAGAGTTTTTTTCTACTTCCCTTTCATTTCAAAATAATTTTCACAATCTAAAAAACAAATTATAATCATTTTGCAAGAGAAATTACATGTATAATCATTTTGCAAGAGAATACAAAAAGTTTGTATTCTATTCGGCTTATTACTGTGCAAGTCAGAATTCTTGTTTACATTGTACCTGTCATCACTATAACGAGTTTCCTCTTATTTTTCCCTGGTGAATTTTCAAAACCCCATGTTAATTATATCACCCAATTCGCCTATTTCAACCTTGTTTTACATCCTTCATTACCACAGGGTTTCCATAATATGAAGAAAACAAAATCCCGTTTGATTTGTGATATGAGGGATTTTTTAAATCAAATTCTGTGATTTTCCCTGACTGGAAAAAGTGGAATTAATTTTCCAGGCTTTCTACATAGAGAAGGTATGCAGCTAAAAAGCCGATACCAACGGGACTACAGTAGGTTCACTGGGACATTTCCACTGTTCTGAGCTCTATAGTGATAGCAGGTAACCAGAGAATACTGATTTGCACTGCAGCTGACCTGTTAGTACCAAGCAGTGAACCTCCTTGCCTGACCCAGTCACTAACATCCATCCATCCCGAGAGCTGAACCTAAAAATGAGAAAGAAAATGTAAGGGTTTGTAAAGTATTACTTCTGATTCTTTCTATGTGAATAACAAGTATCTCATTAAAAAAATATATATATAAGAAAAACAGGTTTAGCCTCCAACGCAATGAAAAAAAGTGTCAAAGTGTTGGGAAATTTTATAAGGCATATTGGTACGGTTGATACAGATCTATGAGCCAGTCTGTTATAAAAAACAATAAACTTTTGGTCATAATGTGAAATGCACAGATAGGTTTTACCAGACAAAGAATACACCAGCTACACATATTCTGATTTCACTGTCTTCACAAAATACTTATACACTCAAATTCACGGTTGCAATTCATGCAAGTATTTGGGAAAGGTCACAACACAAGCTAATCATAGTAATGTTACCATAAAACAAAATCAATGTGCAACAAAATACTTTTTTTTGTTCAAACATCAATACAATGCAGCGCAGGTAACAGGGTATGGTAAAAAGTCGCAAATTATATTAAATTGCAGTCTATCAGTGCTTGGCAATCACTACCATTGTTTCATATACCCACTATACCGTATTAAAGTCAATAAAAGAATACATCAAGTGTCTTGCATTTGTTATCACTTAGGATTTTACATTGATTGCAACTTAGTTACTTGATATTGCTTGATAAGCATTCATTTTCTAACAGTGCACTGTGGTGTAAAGGGATGTTGTTGCGCTAACGCAAGGTTAGCATTTTTGTATAATAGTAGTGTATAAGGTAGAATAGCTGGGACGCAATTAGCTGATAGGTAAAATCATAATATGAACATTACAGAACCTCCTCAGGTGTGTTTTAATTTGTTTGTATTCAAATGAATGGATTAATGAAAGGTTTAATTACAATATGCATGCATCACGTTATTAGACAGGTGTGTAAATCTATATACGGCAATTATTACATGAACAAAAAATAATCTTGGAATCATAGTAATAAACTCCAAAACACCTTTAGTGATAAAAAGAAATAGTTCCTATGCATGCGGTTGAATCAACACTAAAACTTTACCACACTGACGTTGTCTCCTACCACCCTTCTAAAATATGAACCAGGCAAATAGCCAGGGGTGGGGGTGGGGGTTTGATAATGATAAGAATTCCTGATATAAAAAGAAAAATATTAGATGAAAACAAAAAGGGACAAAAAAGACAAGGGTAACTATTTTTGCTGTATTTTGCTTGTCAGCTCATCAACGAAAAGTGAAGACTTTTTCATTTTTTCTTGTCAGGAAATTTCGCTCTTGTGTATCCCTCACAACCTTGTATGCTAATAAATATAAGGTATAACATATCTGAGAGAAAGTCAACGTTGCTCTTATTACATACAAGGTATTCAGGTGATCTACTTTAATATTCCTTTCTTAAAGTAAAACAAAACCAACAATACAAAATCAATACTGACTTCACAATCATGTACTTTCAACACTGTATTGACCATAATGTAAATATTGCTAACTTTTTAGAACGATTTAATAGTACAAGTTTAGTAAACCAAATTCCAAATTAAAACAATAGAAAATAGGATGAAAAGAAAATCACAATAAACAAATCACACTGATAAAAAGCCTGAACATATTGTGCCATCAAATCATAAAATCTCAACAGGAAATAAAAACAACTTCAGGACGATACTTTTTCATTCTCCAAATATTCACCAGACACATCAAATCACGGGCAGGAATGTAATTTTGGCTTGCATCAATGCACAGTCATGTGAAAGTCACTGCGCCAAGACATGAATTTACTGATTGCAAGCATGCAGGGAAAAGCTATACATTGACAATATGAAAAGGGAATTTCCTCACTTACACACATTGAAAAATTGATTTGAATTTTCCAGATTTCATCTTTAGCGACCTCAATTTTTTAAAAATTAATTCATAACTTTCATCAGAATTTCTTCAAACTTTTTAGTAAGGTATGTTTAATTTTGTAATAATTAGGAGAGTCTGGAAGTGACAAAACTCTTTCATAACACTCCTGTCAATCATCACAGACGGGCACAAGTTCAAGGAGTGACGCAAAAGATTTAACCACACATAAGGCTCATTTTCCTCATCTCTAAATCAAATATAGGGGGTGTTGCTCAAAGGTTGCAATTGATCATAAGTTGCAGTTGATCGGTACGCGCCAATCAAAATCATTGTTTCATGCGCATCTTGATAAATGCGCACACCACCCGTGTATCAAAATGCACGTTACAATTTGCAAAGTTCCAGTTGATTTGCAGTTGATTTTGAGCAACACCTCCATAGAGTGACAAATAAACAATACAGAAAGCATGCAAACTCGGGGAATAGGAGGAAAGCATGAACAAAGAAAATCACTAAAAAGAATATCTCACCTCTCCCTGTTGTTACAGATACAAAGAGCAGAAAAGGGGAGATCAATTTCTTAGTTGAAAGAAAATTTCATGAGGTAAAAATACAGTGAAAACTCAGTACTGAGAGATCTGGTCCCCCGTATCATAAATGTTGGTGACTAATCGCTAATGAAAGTAGCAAATCAATATGTTTGTTGCATTCATATTTCTTTCAATAGACTGACCAGAAACCAATCAGAATTGCTCTTTCACAAACCTTTATGTTACCGGGACCTGATATAATATTTCTGATATATAGAGGCAATAACATGGTCCCAGCTCATTAAAGGTTGTTATTATTTTAATCTATTACAAGATCACTGCTATAACAAAGTAAACCTTATGGTCCCAAGCACCTTGTTATCCTAAGTTTCCATTGGGTTCTTAACAAAGCTGCTGGATGAAATATTTTCTAAATTGTGCAATTTGGGGGGGGGGGGGGTAATTTTGAAAATAGTAAAATTTGATTACAGAAATTGTTTACTTCACATGTTAAATTCTATTCAATTATAACTTTATACATCAATGATAATGGCAGAGCATGAAACATTTAAATATCAGGAAGAAATTTAAATATCAGGAAGAATCAAATGCAGTGAAACTGTTCCCATAATATTCATTATTATTGTTTCCGTTTTCACAAAATGTGCTCTCCTGAAATTTACTATAGAACTTGAGCAATTAACAGGCAAAAAGCAAGAAAGAACAAATAACATCACTGAAAAACTTTGATTATGGCCAAAAGAAGTCAGAAGAAAAGCTGAATGACGTACCTTGTCGGTAATGAGACCTTCAAAGCCATCATTGATACGATACACCCTGTAGCCATGGAAGAGACCTGTCCTAATAAACGCTCTCACTGCTGCGTTCATGCCAGCAGCTGGTGCTCCAACATTCATCACAGCCATGTTGAAATTACTCTGTCAAAACAATAAAGTTTGTTACAGCGCAAGGCATTACAATTTTCTGTCATTTGTAAAATGCTTTTTACAATTTTTTTTTTTTTTTAAGATTACATATGACCAACCTCTATTTCCAAAGTTCCTCCAATGACTTGTCCTTGTTTGAACTTGTTCCTTTTGAATTTGAAGCAATTTTTAATACCCAAGATTTATACAGCTCAGCAAAAATGCATTGAACAATGATCTCATATGATAGCCAATGATCCTGCCCTAGCCAATGCTCGGGGAATTTCACATTGAATCATTTATCCTGGGAATAGTTGTTTCAAACACCTACATATACCGGTACATGCATACATCACAATGATATTTCTCCACTGAGAAGTAGCCACAAAATGGATCTGTCATGGAAATCATTCCTGCATACAATTCTTCTAAAAAGGGAGTACCATAACCCAACCAACAAAATTGTACCAATCTAAAAAAAAACAACTTACTCAAAAATTTGTGGTACTCATATAAGAAAGTCATTTTACCACATACAGAGTCATAAATAGTAGTTGCGGATTTCATGCAACAGATCCATTGTATCAATCGGCAAATGGTTCAAATCAAACTTAAAAAAAAATATTATGAATTTCCCGGCACATAATTTCAAATATAAAACATTTTGTTATACTTACAGCACACACTTTGCCATCCAAGGAGCAAACCTCTTCTTTGGGCTTGACTCTGGACAGAGTGAGGTAGATACTCAGATTACTAAGGAAACTCCTATCAAATGAAACAAAACATAGAAGTGATTGGTGTTAAAATCTAAATAAAACAGTAAGAGAATGACTTTGCCATCAAAGATACGCACTTCTTCTTTGGGCTTGACACTGGACAGTGTCAGGTAGATACTGAGATTGCTGAGGAAACTCCTACCAAATGAAAGAAAACATAGAAGAAACCATTGGTGTAAACATTCAAACAAAACAGCAAGAGAATGACAGTATCCTAATGAAACCTTTTTACCTAATGTGTATCCATTTACTTGCATTTCATATTTTTGCTCATGTTCCATGTACAATAAAAGAAAAAATACTTTCATGTCTTATGGACCTTTCTATTTTCTAACGAGTAAAATAATGATGAACAGCCATTTAATCAGGGTCCTCACATAAATTAGAAAACAGGATTGGTATGCATTATACATTATGTGAATGCAGTTCACTGTAAAATGCAAATTTCAGCTAACATGGTAAAGCTCACTATTATGTCAAGGGAAAAGTGACTCATTATTCTTTGAATCTAATTATTTCATTGACGCCTCCGAAGTATTTACACATGCTGAATCTTCAAAATTATAAGCACAAAGAGAGATATATGTCAATTTAGGTTCAAATATCCATTGTCTCAGTTGTAGTAGTGAGTATTCTTATCAAAGATGTCAGTAAATTCCATTACTTCTTTTGAACGATTACACAACATGCTTTGTCATTTGCTAACAGTACACATCTCCTTTTGGAATTATCAGTACATTCCATTTGGTTAATTCTTTTTTCCGGTTACATACATACATTGTCATTTCCTAACAGTACACATCTCCTTTATTACCTTCCTCTAAGAGAACAAGCCTTCTTGAAGTCCTTCTCTTTCAAAGCTTCACCAACAGCTTGAGTCTGTGCACAAGAATACAAGCACAATTATTGTTATTTGTTCATGAAATGGAAGTTCATAAAACAGCAGTGTAATGAAATGTATGTGTTATACATACAAATTTCAACAAGTGTAATTCTGACTCTGAACATGAACATTACTCTCTAAAATCTTGCATAATTCAAAACAGCAAACTATTCAATGTGATATCGCAAAACAAGCTGTAATATCAGACTGGTCAAAAAATCTAATATCTATTTCTGTTTGAAGAGCAAATAAAAAATGGATTTGATGTACCACAATTTGGAATTCAAACCACAGTCAGAACTAATTTCAGTTTGAATAATCCTCAGAGAAAGTTAATTCTTAAGATATTATGGCTTTTCTATATTATCGATAATTGAATAAACTAAAACAGAAATTTCACTTCATCCTATGTCATAATGACTGTAAATTCAAGAGTAAAACAGATGTTTTATCCTACGCCTTTTAGCACTAGGAGGATGACCTTTCAGAAGTGAACATGCCAAAACGAATGCCTGATTTTCTACTGCATAATGCATTATGGGACAGCAATTCCCACCATACCATAGGGAGAATTGGGTGTAAGAAGTAAATGACAGTGTTATTACCTTCCTAACACAGTCCATGAGAGGTACCCGTATAGCCTTGTTGCCGTCCAAAGATACCACATACGCTGGCATGTCTGGTTTGGTGTCCACTAGAGATAATACTGCTTCTGCTCCCATTCTACATCCCTAGTACATCAAAATAGAATAAATATAGTAAAGCAGAATGAAATGAAAAAAATCATATTCCCTCCCTCACTTATAGCCTTGTTGCCATCTAGAGACACCACATATGCTGGCATATCTGGTTTGGTGTCTACTAGAGATAATACTGCTTCTGCTCCCATTCTACATCCCTAGAACATCAAAATAAAACAAATACAAGTTAGAAGAGCTGAAATTAAGATGATATATCTTCCATCCCTTTTAGCCTTGTTGCCATCTAGAGTCATCACATACGCTGGCATATCTGGTTTGGTGTCTACTAGAGATAATACTGCTTGTACTCCCATTTTACATCCCTACTATATCAAAATAAAACAAATTAAAATAAAAATCTTCGATCCCTTTAAGCCTTGTTGCCATCTAGAGACACCACATACGCTGGCATGTCTGGCTTGGTGTCTACTAGAGATAATACTGCTTCTGACCCATTCTACATCCCTAGTATATCAAAATAAAACACACGTCAGCTAGAATGAAATGAAATAACATAGCTTCCCTTCCTTTTATAGCCTTTTTACCACCCATAGACACAACATACGCTGGCATGTTGGGTTTGGTATACCCTAAATAATTTCTTTCTATCTTTAACAAGAATAGATGCCTGCTTTCAGGGGCTTTGATACATTTGATATTTCACAAAAAACAATTCCAACTTTTAACAACAATTAACATTTCTAAAGAAGAACATTGCGCCAAACAGGACACAAAATATTTTCTGCTGTACCATCAAAAAGAAAACTAAAATGAAAAAAATCAAAGATATAAAAGTAAATCCTTTAGAAAGATAAAATTGATGTGCTCACTTACCAGAATTCTATCAAACGCAGAAGGGTTACCCCCTCGCTGGACATGACCAAGGACAGTCACTCTCGTATCAAATCCTAAACGCATGACAGTCAGCTAGTGAAATATGGAAAATACAATGTCACTTTAGGGATTCACGATATTACGATGTATCAAAATATTGTAATTTTGAAATGCTAATCAATATTCGATATCATGCTTTTGTCATCATTCAAAGTATTGCCTCAATAAACAATATTGAAAAACAATGTCAATATCTTTGTGCGTTTCCGAAATAAACGCGATAAAATGTAATAAACTGTGATAATGATGAAGCGGTATTATCATAACCACTTTTATGAAAATAAATTGTTTCTACCGCAAACAATTGAAATCAGATGACCAAGCAGTGAGTTAACATCATTCAATTGTTATTAATGGGAACACGACATTGCTCTGTTTTTCAACCTTTTTGCAATTGAAATAAATTCAAACATTTCTTCTTTATTGAAATCAGAGGACCAAGCAGTGAGTTAAAATCATTCAATTGTTATTAATGGGAACACGGCATTGCTCTGTTTTTCAACCTTTTTGCAATTGAAATAAATTCAAACATTTCTTCTTTATTGGTCATGAATAAGAATATTGAGAGAAGCATCATGACAATAGACTTGTAATATCATACCTCTTTGATGTGGTTAGCCGTGATTGGATCACCATTCTGGGTTATAGCCCCCTCAGCGACAATGATAATGTTCAGTCGCTTACGGAAGTCTCGGGTCTGCAAAGGAATGATGTACATAAAAGAAGTTCAAAGATTAGAATTTAAGACATGGATACAATTCTTCTTTGTCTAACTTTTCTGTCATTACAAGGTGGTCAAAATCATGATGGGTGGCACTAAAGTTTGTAACTACTTCAAAATAATTTATTCTTTTTCCCCCATCCACAGCGATTCCTTATTGAAAAAAAAGACAGAGGATTCTTTAATAAAACATCACTAGGTATACATGTGAATTATCATCATCATCATCATCATCGTCATAATCATAATCCTTATCTTCATCATTACCATCACCATAATCATCATAATCCTTATCCTCATCCTCATATTCACCACCACCACCATCATCATCATCATCATCATCATCATCATCATCATCATCATAATCATCATCCTTATCTTCATCATTACCATCACCATAATCATTATAATCCTTATCCTCATCCTCATATTCACCACCACCACCACCATCATCATCATCATCATCATCATCATCATCATCATCATCTTCTTCACCTGCTGTAGTTTTCTGCACAATCTATCCTCCCAGTCAGCATCAGGTGGCATCTCTGGGATGAATATCCAATCAGCGGCTGACGCCAAGCCTGCAACCAAAGCTAGGTACCCACAGTGGCGTCCCATCACCTCCAGAACAAAGCAGCGCTGATGGCTGAATCGAGAATTGATAGCATGAAATATAGACAAAAGTCAGAGCTAATCAAGGAAAGAAGTTGTGCTATATACTGTGACAATCAAAATCAAAATCCACTTTGAAATCCTGTATCAGATTTCCTTTACTCAGATTCACATATATTTTGTGCAAGATAATTCAAGGTCAAGGTAGGTTTTCCATTGAGTTGTACATTAACTATATGACGCATTATATATGAACACATGTTGGGGCAAGGTCATTCTTCTCTGTACTGCTGGAACATACCAGCAAAAGTAATTCAACATTCTTAGAGCTAAAAAAACAGCAGATCTCACAGTTAACGCCCACAGTAGAAATTGATACATTCATTCTTTCGTTTATACTCTTTCTTTCTTTTCTATCAAGTAGAGGTTCTGTTGCATAAACCTTTTAAATATATTCACTTCATCCTCATATGCATACGATAAACGAGTATAGATACCAATCCAAAGATTGGCAAAAATGTGTTAAATCTTCCTGAAATTATTGCAATAAAATGCTATTTTGTGTGGATTTTTTACAAGGTTTCTTGTCCTGTGACCTTTGACCTCCTGAATTAAAAATGCATCCTCCAATGCTTATTAATGCCAGTCTGCTTAAGCAGATTTCAAGAAAGCAAGGTTAATTGTTATGATAAATGTGAAACGCTATACAAACCTGGATGCTGTGGTACTGATTGCATCAACCGCTTCTAGAATCCTATGCAATGCCGTGTCTGTGCCTATGGTCATGTCTGTGCCACAGAAATCATTGTCTATGGATCCAACCTGGACATACAGTAAAGGGATAGAAGATGGAAAGAGAGTGGGGAGTTATCATGATATTGATGTAATTGACTGGCAATTAAAACAAGAGAAGTGCCATTCAGGGGAACTCCCCAAGGCTGAGACAGGGTAATTATACTAATTGCATGTTTTTTTTCAATTGGTGGACGGAGGCTTGTGGATGGGAGACAAAGAGCGCACAACTGACATGCACAATAAAGGATGGTATTTATTGCATGTTACATCAATTGCCCACTGGTTTTCTACCGTCCATAAGCATCTATCTAACAATTTTTTTAAAAAATTGACATCAATACTGTGGAAAAAAAAATCAGCCATCCATTTTGCTTTCCTTATTTAGACAGAATATGTTGTTTCCTTCTCCCTAGACTTTCAAAGCCATTGTCCATGATAAATGATTTTGTTGAAAAATATATGTGGCAGTATATGAGTCTCAGTATGGGCAATAGAATCTGTCCAATTTGGCAACATCCTATTATTACAAGCAATACCACAAAGTTGATGTAAAATTGATCCATGCTTGTGCTAAGAAATACCACACGCTGCTATTCAATGTGAAAATTTATTTGAAAGCATTCAAACACCAAGCATATCTATGACTTGGTTGTACAATGTCTCAAAAAGTGCAGATCATGCACAAGTGGAAAAGAATGTTTTATTTGCCACTAATTTGCAATTGATTTGCAATTAACCACAAATTTCTAATAACAACCCCTTATAAGAGGGCAGACAAAGAAATGGATAGCAGCATACAGGACAAAATGTTCTTTATTCACTTACCATCCCAACAATGTTGAGGTATTCACATGCTTTAGCTTAGTCTGATGTAATTTTACCTGAAAATATCAAAATCCATTATGTATTAGACAGATTTAACATTATAAATTTATGACATTTGTGACGTCGTGAGTAGAGCAAAGGAACAAATGAATCAGATAGAATATACAACTTTATTCAAGCCCTTACAATAGGTTCATCAGCACAAAAGAAAGCAGATACCCCATTTATCAATTAAACAATGACATTTGACATTTTCTGCAGATTAAGAAGGAAGGAAATTTCTTTTGTATTCATTTGCTCCATCATCATTATCATCATCATTGTAAATGCTTGAATGGAATTATGTTCACTTTGTCAAATGTTTTATTCTATAATAAATAATGGTTTAAATCAAGGGACATAGAATTAAAGATTCTAGGCAAATGTCAAGAAAAGGTTCATTATTATTAACTAACAAACAAGCATTGAAAGGTTAGGGGTCACTTTTTAATTTTACAACTTCAGAATAGTTGCATTTTCAGACTATGTTCTGGAGCAAGGGACATCGTTCAATAACCGAAGTCAGAATTGATAACGGTGTGTTTGATGACAGTTACAGTTGGTTATTTCTATATTTTAATACAAACCTTGATGAAAAAACTATGTGCACATTTCAGAGTGATTCCTAACATATTTTGTGGACTGTAGTGTATATAGAAAAAAAATAAAATGATTTGTGGAACCTTCTTTGGTGAGTTCCGCTACAAAATGTCCCCATTCCTGTCTAAAGATGTTAGCACCAGTCAAGCTTCCGTCTCCTCCAATCACAACAAGGTTATTAATTCCCTTCTTGATCAGGTTCATGGCTGCCCTCTTACGCCCATCGCGCTCACGAAAGTCTTTGCAGCGAGCGCTCCCAATCACTGTACCACCCTATAACCAACAAAATCGTTGAAAAATTAAATTCAATTGACAACAATTTAGGATTTACTAATATAGCTAGAATTACTTTCATATAGCTATGATCAGGTTCGTGGATGGCTGCCCTCTTACGCCCATCTTGCTCACAGAAGTCTTTACACCGAGCACTCCCAATCACTGTACCACCCTATAACCAACAAAATCGTTGAAAAATGAATTTCAATTGACAACAATTTACTAATATAGCTAGAATTACTTTTATATAGCTATGATCAGGTTCATGGATGGCTGACCCTTACGTACATCTCGCTCACGAAAGTCTTTGCACCGAGCACTCCCAATCACTGTACCACCCTGTAACCAACAAAATTATTGAAAAATAGGTTGCACATTGTGAAATTGCTATTTAAAAACATCTAAAATAAAGCTGTCTGGCATATGTTATTACATTCATATTGCTGGAAAAACAACAAAGAATGCAAAATAAATGAAGAAAGTTTATTAAAAAGACACCTATGATAATTGAATTTAGTGTCCCACAGACTCATAATTGTACTAGATGTTCTAAAAACATATGCCAGATGCTTATTACTATAATGTACTTAGTTCAAGTTCCATCAATTGGCAAAAAAATAAAATAAAGTCACTCATACAACCACAATTATTGTCTTTATTACTTTCAATTATAAAAATTATATAACAAATTTTAATCACTCATTTACAGCTTGTGAAAGTTTTATTAATAGGAGGAGTATCATTTCTATGAAGATTAACAATTTCCCCCAAATAATGGACATTGACAGTATTTTCAAAATATTTGCTAGTTGATCAGTAAATAATAAACATCATCATGATTTATTCAAAGTAAATGATCTCCACAAGAAGATGAAAAACACCTTTGCACTTTGCTATGTAAAGTAAACAAGGAACAGCTCTCACAAAATGTGATGCAAACATTCCTTTCCTTCAAAACTGAGAGGAAGGTGACTGTCTTGCAATAAACATGGAAAACTAATAGCCATTTTCTGAGATGACTGGACCAAGACCAACTTCTGTTAGAAAGATATTACGGTAATTGAGTAATGTAATTATCTTGTTTACCTGCTGGATGATGTTGGACACATCAGACCAAGTCAGCTCCTTGATGTGATCTCCTCCATCACACATCCCTTGGTAACCCTTCAGGAGAAAAGGTAGGAATAGTATAAATGATACAGAAATCTTACAGAGCGCACTTTTCATGCAAATTGGATGCTCAAGATGCTCAGCGCAAATAAACCCATTGGCCTGTATTCTGATGTTAGGTTTAACTTAAACTAGAGTTTAAATCTGTGGTTTGAGTATGGGAAGCCATAAGAGGCTTGAATCTATAACAGTCTGGATTTTATTTACCAGCACATTGGGCACTCATAGTATTAAAAACTGTCTTGGAATAAAAACTTAAGTAGTTTTCTACGTTACTAGAGCATGGAAAAAGAGAGCAGTCAACATGATAATTTTACAGTTTAAATAAAGTTTTGGCACTTATGGCTACTCATACTTAAATCACAGATTTAGACTCCAGTTTAAGTTAAACCTGATATCAGAATACGGTCATTTGGGTGCAACCTTACACTCCAAGGGCATCGAGCTGGTGACATATGTCGCCGTTATTTGGGATATTGGGAGAGTTCTTCGAGTTGAACTCTAATTACATCTTGTGTGAATATTTTTATGGCTTTTAGTGAATTTTCAAAAGAAATTCATGAATTTCCTCATTCTGACAATAAGATTTGTTCTTGAAACATTGGAAAAAGTGTAGCTGAAATAGGTGAATACAGTTCATGACTGTATGCAACAGAATTTCAATTGGATTTGAAACAAAGAAAATGAATATTTAAATCATCCATACCCAACTTCAAGCAACACTATACAAATCTCATGAATAATTCATGACCCATGTAACTTTTACGATTTAAACAGTACACATATATGTGATCATCTAAGTTGACAAAAAAAAGTAAATAGGCCGGTTTACTATTAAATAGATTCAAATTAAACATGTTTCTTAGCAATGAATGTAGTTCTGTAGAATTCCTTAATCCGGTCAGTAAGAATTTAACTACATTACTTGGAATCCAGATTGAATATTTGCTGGGCTTGCATCGGGCAAACTTTTGGGCTGTCAAGAACAAACTTCATTGACAGAGAATGCATAAAATTTGCATCTTTTAGTAAATACTCCTATTAGTAAAAAGCATCTATACCCTCACAAACTTCCAGAAAGTAGCTACATCACACTAGACAATATCAGACAGGTTTGCTATGGGCCCGATTACAATAAAACGCAAGTCCCAATCCTCCCGATTGGTTTAAAATAGAGTTACGTTAAATTTTCTGACTTGCGTCTGATATTTTATGCATTTCCAAACTGCACATTCAATTTCCTTAAAATGTATTCATTTATCTACTCACTTATCAAACATTTTATTTGATATTCATTATTATGATATCTCACCTCGTGTATTGCATAAACCCTGAATCCAACATAGATCCCCATACGCACCACAGACCGCACTGCTGCATTCATACCTAATACAGATATGACATAAAATTTTAAAAATATATAATTGGTAGTATAAAAAAATTATTGATACTGGTGGAACTAAAGACAATAAATACCCTTGTAACCAATATCGCTGACTCGAACAGCACTCTTTCCCTCTATTACGGATATCAAAGTCTAAAGATGTCATGCACTCATTCCATACAATAATATCACACAATGCCTTGTTAAGTCTTTTTATGTGCCATTGATAATCATGGTTCAAGTTTTAACAAGACTATCTATACAACATTAGATTTTTGCTTTTACGGCAGTGTTTTACTTGGAGCACTGGAATCTATAGATCAACACAATGTCATCTGCTCTGGCACTGTGGAAAGTAGCGAGTTTGTGCCAGAAAGAAGAATGTCTGTGGCCAGGAAACCAGGCATCGCTTTTGTCACACACATCTTATAGCCATAAAACCGTTTTTGAATCTCCAGGGGACACAACAAATTGACAAAACATACATTTTTTTTCAAATTAAAACTTTTAGAAAAGTTTTTAACTGGATATATAAAAAAGGTGAGATTTAGTGTTATAAGGTGTGCTATATTTTCTACACAATTCTTCTTTGTGTGTGCTACAACAATTCACTGAACATACTAGATCTGTATTATAAGATGGCTTAGACAGTTTCAGTCAGCTGATTGGTCTAATCGTACCACGTGATCATTCAATGAAAATGTGCATCGCGGAACACCCGTTCATTTCTGTGGAAAAAAAGTTGACTATTGAACCCGTGGCACGCATGCACTCAGTGGTTCAAGAAAACTTGCACCTAAATACAGGTATTTAATCAAAATATTTCATTGGAATATCAGTTAAATTAAAAAAAATTAATGAAAATGTAATTTCACATTCTTTTTATCGCACTGGTCTGCCACTACTTTCATTTTCATCACAACAACATCAGCTTGCTGTCTCAGCAGATCGGCTCCACGCAGCGCAGCTCAATCACCGAGTCACACAGCGGCAGTTGGCCCGCAATTGCGACACTAAACTTCTCGGTTTTCACTCATGTTTAACTCCTTGTATCGAATATCAGTTTTATATTATTCCAATTATTTTTTTCACTCTGAGTAGCCATCTTATAAAAGGATTATCGCACTTTCCCGTCGTTGTATAGCGAATGTGCACTGCTATCTCGGTTTCTTCTTATCGCATCACATTGCACACTCGCCTCCGGCTCGTGCGCAGTGCGCATGCTCAGAAGAAACCTCGATGCAGTGCACATTCGCTATACAACTCCGTGTCATGCGATAATCCTATATTGAATATACAGTCTAGGGATGAAGATGCCAGTTAAAATTGTTGAAATTGTTGAAACTATTGCAAGCTGTTGTTGCACAAAGAAGAATCTTGAGGAAAAGGCACACCAAGATTTCCTGTCTATAGAGATTCTTCTTCTTCTTCTTCCGATGTGAGTACATTCCTCTGGAAAGAGTAATATCGTACTTCGTGCGGTGCTTGTGTGTCGTGTTGTTTTACTGAGCTCCAAATAAGACCTTATTTATACAAAAGTTTGTGCTGAAAGTGCTCCATTGGGTATTGAACAGTATCCACCAATCAAAATCATTGTGCAAATTAAAATATGTGTAGCCCAGATCCCTTAGGCCTTAATTAAAATGTTCAGCTATTTGCAATTGATAGTGCTCAACTAAAATCTGGACTACCCTATTTCGAGATCATCATCAACATCATCATCATTCATAATCATCATCATCATCATCATCATCATCATCATCATCATCATCATCATCATCATCATCATCATCTTCATCGATCACAATTATCATCATCATCATCAGACATCATCAATCAATCAATCAATAAGTACAATCATCATCGATCATCAGACAGCATCATCATCATCATCATAAATTTACCTTGAGAATCTCCTCCGCTTGTGAAAACGGCGATGCATTTGCCCTCTCCTACCATATTGAAGCCCTCTCCTCTTGCTGCAAATTGACCCACAGTATCAACAGTGTCATAAGACAAAGTTGTACGTCTCTGCAAATTACTCTGATGCATCATCTGCTGCTGTCGGGCGGGGGTCAATTCAGCTACCTCGTCGACCGGGCTCGACTGGGCTGGTACTTGTGGTAGCTCATTCCGTGGCCGCTTCGTAGGTGAGCCTGGCTCCGTCATATTTGCTCTGGTATATAACGCTTACTGATGTGAGAAAAAAAGCGACTTTGAAGAATAAGTCTCTGCCTGTACCTGCGTTTAACCTGTTGACTAATAGTTAAAACCTAAATACGGTGTAATTTAGCAGAAATAGCGTTCTGTCTTCTTCATTTTAGCCGGTTCCCAGGCATAGCTCGTCCCAGATCTCCAAAATCTGCGCAGAAAAGTATGATTACGCGTCAANGCAAAGTTATGACGGAGAAGGGAATGAAAGGCGCAACTATAAAAAGTAGTGGCCCCGAAGCCACAGAAGAATGTATGAGGGGGAGGGGTACTGGCTCCGATCCCCAGAAAAAACATGGAATTACAGATAGATATCTACAAGATGCGTTTGCTGATGGCATCTGATATGTCAGACAAAACACTCGTAGAAATAAATTTGAGAGAAAAAGAAAACTACAGTGGTCTGTCACAATAAGGAATGGTGCGTCGGATCCTCCTGTCTGAATCTGCCTCTAGTTTTAAATTAATTTGTATAGCGAGGGAAGTTTTGACTAATAAAATAAGGGCAACTTTGTCTCAGAGAAAAGGCCAGGGCAAGGTAAAAATTTGGGGAGCATCAGTCGGCCCTTTTTGGCATAATGCCTTTTGACCCAGAAATTCATTCATTTATGTCTTCTTCTTCTTCTTCTTCTATTCTTCTACTTCTAATATTCATTGAACGCCTAGCTGTTCATCATCTTAATCATTGTAATAATATTTTGACGTAATAAAAAAAAAAAACATCACCAAAAACAATAACATTCACAAAACTTATATCAGAGCTGGTAGAACCGCGCTAGTTTCTATACCAACAGAGCTTGGTATAAATGGCTATTCAGCTCAACAACATTATAAGGATATAATAATCCAGTTGGCCCATTATACATGAGCTGTATCATTTTTTTAGCTTGACTAATCAATTTCGCTTGTAAATAAGCAAAACTATAGACCAAAACAAAATAAATTCAGGCGAAGTATTTTCATAAAAGGGGCCTAAAGGGCACATTTCTAAGACTCCAAGCCAAAAAATCTTGGTTAGATTGAAATTAAGCGCAAAATCAGACAAACAGACTGAAAAAATAGGTTTGAACGAAAATGAATAAGAAAGCTATGAATATTTAGAAAAAAGAATATAAAGAGATTATTAAAACACTTATATTTTTAAAGCAAATTATAACAGCTTTGGTTAAGGTTGCAAATTGCTTTTTATACTTTAAATTGCTTGCCGTTCATTTTACACGTTCTTAATCCCACTCAATCTCTAATGAGAACCTCAAAAAGAAAAAAAAAAGACGGTAAATAATCTCTCTCTCTCTTGCCCCATCGACTCTGATAACAAGCAAAATCTTTGAACTAAGATGTTGATTGGACGACCTTAGGGATTCTTAAAAAGAACGAAATCATTTTTTTTCGGGGGAGGGCGACCAACAGCCCCTTTTTCCGAATTCTGTGCCAATACCCCAAAGTGAATTACGGGGAATTGGTCTGTTTTTGGTGACGGTCTCATCGACCCTTTTTGGGGGCTTTACGATGCCTACCGCCCTCGCCTGTGTCATT
>BQKZ01001074.1:97028-111071 GCA_036244855.1 Temnopleurus reevesii
GATTCCCTGTGACTATTCCTTCAAAACTGAAGTTTCTGGCAGAAGTAGAGACAGGAGGACAGAGCGGGGACCTAAGCTACAAAACAGCCGATCTATTGGTAAAACATTATTTTCGTTTTTATATGAATAGTCTCCCTATTAAATCGTCCTGAACGCACACCAGCTAGCCAGAGTCGACTACGGTATCTGATCCACCGCCGCCCCTGACCGCTCCGTCCACGGCCCTCCCGCGGCCCGCCCATCTGACTCAGCATGTTGGGCACGGTACAATCCACCCCTCCCTTATCCCACAAATTCTAATAGATGGGACTTACCAGGTTTCCAAAAAAAAAGATATTTTATCGCCATTTCCAAGTTTGTAGCAGACAGTGTCCCATATGACATGTAGTATGTACTTGTTGACAGTGCACTCAGCTCAGTCAAATTATAATGATAATGAAGACCAAAAACTCAATGACCACCGTTGTAAACATCAGGCTCGGGGCAAAGGGTCAGTTTGTAGAAGTTTCTTGACGACTTCGCAATCGTCATCCAGCGTACTGTATGCGCTTGTACATTCGGAAAATTAGAGACCGTACCGTACCGTGCATTGAGCGAGACTGTGCGCGCGGGGCTGGGTTCATAGTACCGTGCACTACATGATCCAAGCCCCGCGCCGCGCGCACGATCTCGCTCAATGCATGCATGGTCTCTCTTATTCTCCGAATGTACAGTACAGACGCTGGATGACCATTACGAAGTGGTCAAGAACTGTACATATTCAGAATATTGCGGGGTTCATAGGCACAAGGGGGGGGGGGGGGGGGGGCAGTAGTGAGCCCGCTCATGTGGCTCCATGTTCTCCCCTTACACATGATTTTTTTTCCCAATTTTTTTTTGCACTTCCAGTGAAGTGCTCCCTCCCCCCCCCCCCATGCAGGGCCATCATTAGATTTTATGATGGTGCATTTTAAAAGATTTTGTGCGAGTGCCTGTGATGTCACTCAGTGCTGAGAATTGTGCTATGATAGACGATATTGTGAAATAGTTTACAAAACAAAAGCAATATGACATTGAAAAAGCATATTGAGAACTATAAAGTGGTTCATTTTCTTTATTTTAAATGCCTACTTTTTATCTCTAGATTTATTGGTATCACTAATCTGAGGCCTGGTGTTGGTTCTGCTGATTTGTGACAATCACTCGACATAGAATGGCTTCAATCTGGAAAGGCTATCTTGGGTTGCTTCATAAGTATCCATTTCGGACGCAAATGGTCACTTCAGGTAAGTTGACTCTTACTTTTCTTTCCAAGTTAAGACCAGTTCTGTGGACTGCTATTGCATAAACTCAGGTATAAAGTGTGTTAGTGAAGTTTGTGTTTGGAAGATGTTAATTTTTTTTTATCGGTTTTACTCTCCACATGCTTTCAACAATGTAACACAATTATGAAATCTGTATGAAATTTAAAAAATTGAGCAAAGTTTCAATCGATTTGGACAAAATTTTGATAAGACTATAAATAATGACACATAATCTGCATCAAAACAGAATGTGTGTATACTGGTAACTTGGCTTAAAGAAGACTTCACAATATGGTCTCCTTTACCGACATTTCTTGAGGACTATCAGGGGTGCTGCTGACTTTTCATTGAGGGGGTAATTTTTATTTCATGAGGGGTAAAATTACATTGGTTTATCATTTTTTCATACTCGCTTCTAATGATATAAATACAAATAAAAGGAGGTAAGAAATAAGAGAACATACCTGTACAGTAAATTCTACCTCCTTACCGCCTTGAACAAAACCCTGGCTTCATATTTTGGCACTATTATGACTCTGTTTGAGATAGATACAGTTGGACCTCGTTTAAACGAGGTCCTTTGGATCAGAGAAATTTCACATACCTCTTGAAAGATTGCTATAATAGGGCCAAAATACAAAAGAATACAAAGGGGTAAGACAAGAAAATGACATAGTTAACATGATAGTTTGTCATATTAATGCTCTTTGTAATGATGCTACACTATATGAACACATTATCTTTTATTTATCCAAAAAAACAACAACATGTGTACATGTGTTTTAAGTATGAAAGCGCAATTTTCTGTGTGGGAGATAGCCATTTATATTGAATTCTAATTATTCTATTTTCAGGTGTGCTCTTCTTTACATCAGATGTGATATCACAACAAGCAGTAGAAAGGTTAGGATGGAAGAAACATGATAAAATGAGAACTGTCAGACAGACTTTGTTTGGAGTTTGCTTTGCAGTAAGTTCAAATTTACTTTCAAAATTTGTTAATTACAATTGACAAGATAATTTGATCTTTTTGTCTGTTGGTTATGTCTCTTGAAATCTGAAATCACTGTTGGCTGTCTTGCCTACATCTTAACAGAAAAATCATTCTTCAAGTGTCAATATTTTTACTTTTGTGATAAGTTCTCATGCAGAGTTTAAAGCAGTGAGCGCTTTTAAAATGAAAATTATGATAATGATACACTCAGTTTCTAGGGTTTCTTTGGTCAAATTTTACAGCTATTCAAGAATAGAATAAAAGATTAGAATAAAAGGCTTTTTTTTACACACCAAAGCATACACATATGTAGAATAATGAGTATCTTTAGAACTTAACTTAGAATCAGAGTTTCAATTTAGAACACTTAAAAATCACATTTATCTTCTTATCTTTTTTTCCTCGCGGATTATTAGGGTCCGGCTTTGTTTACTTGGTACAAACTTCTGAACAGAATTTACCCTGGCTCTGGTAAACTAACACCTTTGTACAAGATGCTCACAGATCAAGTAAGTAACCATGCTCTTTAGATGTATAATTGGAAAAATAGGCAACTCGTTGTTTTATTATCACCAGTTGACTTGACCAACCAAGGGATATGTTAATAATATTTATATTATTTGATACAAGTAAAGCCAAATTGCTATCTTTGTTTATAATGTATTTAAAGACTTGTATACATTTTTATCAAAACATAGAGAAAAAAGTGAAGCCTAGTAAAAAGAAGTAGGCATATTGCATCTTTTTTGTTCATTTCTTTAATAATAACAGTGAAGGGGTCCCTAAGGTTACCCAGCAGCAAGTGCAGAGGGCAGAGTAGCCTGTCATGTTCTTAATATTACAAGTATTTTTTCAAAATTCTTCTGTCAACAGCATGCAATTCATCGAACAAATTCAAATGTTAACACAACCACTCTTCTGTGCTAGTGGAAAGTTTGATGGAACTTTTGAATTTTTTTAGATAACTGATATTTTTTTAGTAATATGATGGTAAACCCACATAAAGAAAGTCAGTACATGTATTTACAATATGGTTAATGCTTTCAGCAGCAAACTTGGAAGTTGAAGGAAAAGAACATTGTATTGGCTCTTTCAATATTGATATATCAATGTAACTCCAATTTCCTACCAGATATAGCATGAGTCATAAATGATGCACTTGATGTCCTTCCAGTTTATTTTCATTTACAGCCTATAAAAAATAATAATGTTTTATTTAAATAGACACATAAAAAGAAACAAGTATCAAATACTCGCAGTGGAAGTTAGCAATGTGTCTGATTTTGGGCCACTGATATTGCCAAACTTTGTAGAGAGCCCATGTGAGGTCTCGTCTGAGTGATGAGCGAATGGGTGTGAGTAAATATAAGGCATAATCTGCTTGTTTGACTTAATTCAGCGTTTTTTTTTTGACACTTCAGAAAGTACTTAACTTCTCCCTCTATTATTTTCTTTTGCAGACTGTATTCCCGCCCATTTTCCTTGCTGTTTATTTCTCAACTGTTGCCCTGACGACAGGAAAGAAAGCAGAAGAAATACCTGGCATTTTAAAAAGGGTATGTATGGGGATACAGTCCAACCTGGTTCTAAAGAGCACTGATATAACAAGATCTCATTTTTAAACAAGGTAGTTGTTCTGGTCCCAACTCTTGGTATTTTATTGTATTTTGGTCCTGATGTAACAAAGTGTCGATATAAGGATATAATTTCTCTGGTCCCAAGAACCTTGTTATAACGAGGATTGATTATATTATCTCTTTCCTGATTCTATATGTTTGCATTTACTATGGGGATTAATATTTTGAGCTCTTTTTTGTTTAATTGGTTGAAACTTTTAGAGCACATAGGGTAGTATTCTTCATGGTTAATTAAAAACATCAAGAATTCTATCCGTTGTGTTTCTTATCTATCACAATTTTGACGAAAATAATGATAATGATAATATTCATACGGTGCGTTTTACTAGCTTTTCTAAGAGCCAGGATATTGATAAAGCCTACCTCACACCTTACTGTATGATTGGTCTTTGATCTGATTTCGGAAAAACATGTATTTACATAAATATGACAAAAACATTTTAATGCATAAACCATTGCTGATCTAGGTTATGAAGATTGAAATAAATAATTGACTGCATAAGCGACAAGCTGCCCGCTTTCTCACCAGAATTGATGCAAAAATTTGTAAGAACGTTTAGACACATCAGAGCAGTCTTAATATTCTATGATGATCTTGAACTTTTAATATATTTTGTCCATTTTACAAGTGTAAAGCTGACAACATTATCAAAGTCATATGTTTAATATACATATTAGACTTCAGAACAAGAATATGATAATTTTTTTGTTGTTGAATTGCTGAAATTATATATGAATGTAATTTCCATATTGAATCACATGTCACTTGTTGGATGTGCACTGTGCAGTTGGTTTTGGGGTTATCAAGTCAAATCATTACGTTTTGATGTTTGCGTTTGCATAGTATCAGTGGTGCTATGCACAACTCTTCACATATATTCCCAACATTTTTTGTGTACTAAAAGATCCAAAATTCCATATCTATGTCTATCAAAAGACTGATAAAATAGTAATGATAAAAATACAGGGGACTTTTAATGCTCCGAAATCCTTATGAATGTAGCCAGGACTGCACTTGAACCGGGTTGAAATGTACATGTACTTCTAAAGTTTTCTGATGAGCAAGCAAAAACAAAGTCAGGAGAGGGATCCACCCATCTGCCCCCTGGCTACGCACCTGGATATTGTGATATTTGTATTGAAATTGTTTCTTGAATTTATTGTCTATTTCTAGGATATACCAAGTACATATGTTAGAGGGCTGATGGTAAGCATTATCACATTTACTGATAAATTGGTTCTAATTCATCAATTCTTATGTGCTGATAATAATTTCAAAAGTTCTTAGAATAATATTCGGTATTAAGATTTCACCCCCATCAAAAAAGGGGAGAACAGACATAGAGAAAGTTACACTATGGTTCACTGAAATTGAACATTGCCAAAAATATATAATTATCTATAGATAATTAATTAATTTTTGCCATCAAAATTACTAGTTGGCAAATTGTTCAGTTTAGTTATTTCATTCGTATATTTATGATTTTCCAATGAATTTCATGATTGTACTTTGTAATATATTTTTTATATAAACACATTCAATTTATATGGTTGCATATTTGAATGAAACATCAATTTACTCTGTATCTTACAATGTTACATCATACTTCTTTATTTTCTCCTCCAGTTATGGCCAGCTGTGCAACTAATTAATTTCTACTATGTGCCCCTATTACACAGGTATTGAATCCTCTTTTTTTGAATTGCCAAGTATAGCTTGACTTAGAATGACCTTTTATGTACCTTCTACAATATCACGCAATTTGCTTTCTATTATATTTATTTTTTTTTTAATTGCCTTTCCAAATGAGAAATCAGCACAAAAAAATAATTTGCTGTACAGATTATTGAATTGTAAACAATGGGTTATAAGGCAGAAAACTAGTGAAGGAGGCCAATATCAGTCTTTTTACTGTTTGTGAAATGCTTGTGAATGTAATGATAAAAGGATCTATGTTCATATTTGAATTGACAATGTTTCTGATATGCACAGGTATTTTCAGACTGACCCAACAAAAAGAAAACTGAAAATTTATAGCTTTCAGTGAAAGGAGATGCAATTGTTGAATATGCTATAAAAATTATTTGCACCAAAAATGACAGAAATTGGAACCAGATATAAATAATTGCACTGTACAATAATTTTGAAAATTGTTTAGAAAATAGCACATGATGTAGTAATGTTTTGCATTATTTTTAACCACGTTTAATTCTCAATCGCTTTTCATTAATTTTCTTTCACAATTCTTCTTTCTCAATTTGTCTTCACAGAGTTCTAGTTGTGAATGTTGTTTCTATGGTGTGGAACACTTATTTAAGCTGGAAAGCAAATGCTGCCAAACATCCGCTATGACACCCAGCTCTTCCGTATTAGTTCATCATCAAAGCTGTTCATCATCCAAGCTGTTCATCCTGAAAGCTGTATTCTCTGAATCCAGGTTTGCTCTTGCAAGAACTTTGCATTTGTTCCAGAAATCATGGATTGTGTACTGTCAAACTTGTCATCCTCAACATACCATAATGATTCTGAATGATATTGTATGAGATGTACCTCCAATCATACACATTTTATTATACTACTGCAAATATTTCCTATTCATGATTTTGTTTTACCAGTTTGTAAGATTTGTGAAAACATCAGATTAACTATCATATTGTATATTTTTATACAGTACTATGAACACTATTAAAAATGCACAAAATAATAATCAGAAAAACATGGTGTACATGATATGCACGTAATTTTGTATCATGCACACAAAATATATGATCAGGAGCAAGGGGTTAATTCATGGCTGTTCATAAAGCTGTACTGCCAATGACAAAACATTGTGAACTTTTCACAATATGCTTTGTTGTCTATTTATTCTAATTTTTGTATACTTCATTTTCATGTTCATAGACTACTGAAGTTTGTGTTGAGGATTATCAGTACCTGCTGTCTACACAAGTGGATATTTTATTTTAATGTGAGAATATATTTCAAAGCTTTAGCTTGATGGGGAAAATATCTGTATTTTTAATTCTCATAATTGTTATGAAGTTTTTCTGTAGAGAGGTTTAATTATTTAAATGAAGCATAGTGAACAAAATGCAGATTTTTGAATAACCAACAAATTTCAAGTTATCAAAGCAGAGTCACAAATTCATTATCTTGACTTGAAGTTTTAAGGGAGAGGGCATTACACACCAAGACCAAGACATTTTATTAAATTGACATGTTTGTACAACAAGAAGAGCACCAGAGACGCAAACCTGAAGCACCTTCCACTCTCAAGTCCCCCTCCTGTAAGAAGCCTAGACGAAATACTACAAACGGCACTGACATTTTGTGTGTTGGAGCATTTTTGCTTCCTTTAGAACATGTGAAATTCAAAATTCAGATAAAGCGGGAGGAATTTGGATTCAAGGGGGAGAGAGTGGGAGATTTTGTGAAAGCTCACTAAAATGGGATACCTCCCACCCAAACTCGGAAAGTTGAAATCTCTGCAACACATGTACATAACCTCCAATTGCAGTGGTTGTTTTCCAGTCCCCAAAACAGTGAAGCGTATGAAATATCATGAAAGGGACGTTGTATCTTCTTGCTCCCGAGACGTGGACTATCAACAATGTCTATTTCTTTAAAGTGGAAGTTCTGCCAACAGATGTGAAAGGGAAAACACTTTCTTCTCTCATGTTATGCAGCATTACATAATAGATATTTCAGCTTGAGCCAAGATGTGGTTGAGATAATCTATATCCGTAAATGAGACCAACTATTCTTTCTGCCTGTGAGTGTGAATTTCAAATCTGTCAGCATATCTCTCGCTCGAAAGGAATAAAGGTGGTTGGTAGTCCATTTCTATTAAGTCCATGGTTTTGGCATGACTATCGTACATAAGCTCAGGAGTGTATGTGCTCCTGTGTGAACTAAAAGCAGGAAGAGTTTTTAGACTTCCACTCTAGTTGATAAACCAACTTAGATCCTGGTAAAGTGCAGACCAAGCCAAACTGAAGCCCACCGCACACCTTACAGCACGGCGTACGAACCGCCGAATGATTTACATTCCATTTTTTTTACAGAAAAAATGATTATATCTCTCAGATATTCTTGAGATTCTAAATATTCAGATAAATAGAAAAATTCATAAGATTTTGCTTAATAGAAAGCAAACTTTCTCAAAGGGAGGAACACCAAATCGACTCCGGGTCATAAGGAAATCAGAATAGACGGAGCTGTCTGAAGATTGTTTGTGATTTGAAACTTGTCCCTTGTATAATATAACAAGAATCGGGTAGATTTTATTTGTTAAAAATTCCCAGATAGAATGCTACTACGATTTTTGCCCCAAATTGGATCTTAAGCTGGTCATATGATGTGTGGTCAGCTTTAGGCTGAGCCGTACAAGTCCAACCAATATACTGTGCTGTACATGGCCGCCTACGTGTAAAATGAGCTTGTCACAAATTTCCTACATTGGTACCCCATGTGCATGACTATTTGTTGACAAACATTTGGCTCTTAATTCTACATTAGGGTGAAGCCCAGATTCAATCGTGACACAGGATTGCCTATACTTGTATTGTGAATCGAGTCTTAATCTCCAGACTCCCACGAAAGTTTTCCTCATCTTTTGGAGGTACAGGGTTTTGAGGACATTTCCTTTTGTAGTGACGAATATCTTGTGTGTACACAGCTAGCTGAATTTTCTTTCTATATATATATACTTGTATTGAAACAAATGAAACTGTACTATGAAGGAAATTATATTGCATCCACTGACATGATTCTTCTCAGCACTCTTTAATGTTTTTATTTAACTTAGTATCACTCAGAGTGAAAGTTCTGTCCAACGAAGTGTGAAAAATGAGTAAACTTAGTTGTAGGTGTGCTATTTTTTTAAAACCTACTTCTTGTCCTTTTACATTTTTTGTGATATTACCTTTGCTGTACACTGTATGAGTACCTTAATTAGGTCCAATAAACTGAACTAGAAAATCTTTGAAAAGGATTACATCTCACATGAGTAGAATAACACAACTGCATCATAATTTGTATGGTTGAGTTTGTTGAAAATGGCACAAATTTAGGTGATTCATGTTGCATGTGTGTATATTAGCAGATTCAGCATCTTCAAACTTTGGGGGTTGTCTGTATCCTCACAAAAAGCAGGCCCATATATTATTTTGTCAATGGAGACACTAAATGTGTCTTTGGAAGCTGGTGATAATGACAACTATTATTAAGTCAATTCCAATGTATTTGTTCTTTATCTTTAGAGAGCTCTCTGTCATAAAGCAATGGTAAATGTTTGCAGTATATTACAGGTATATTTATATAGTTTGAATGTGGTTTTTGTGCTTCACAAATTCTTTAAAATGCTGCATTAAGCTGTAGTTTTTTTTTCATTACAGTTCGAGACTTCCTGATGTTGATTATCTTTTAAAATATATATAGATATAATTATATAATTAGGGAATATTGGACCATGAACAGAACCTTGTCACAATCTATCCATAAGGATTCTTCGTCTTTATCTGTTTTATTGTGGGTTAAATTGATATAGCATTACTGTGTTTCATGAGCTTTTGTGGTGATGGCTTTTAAATGGGGGTTTATACTTTATGTAGTAAATAATACATGTTTGAAATATGATTTGAATTACATTGTATAAGGTAACACTGTAGAATGTGCAATGAAAAAAAAACGTTCCAGTAACACTAATGGAAATATTTTGTTCCCTGGAAAATTTTTTTTTGTACAGTAAGTCTTGCTGTTGTGAGTTGAGATTATCTTATCTTTCTGAGAAAGTAGAGAAAAGTGGAATTGTCTTGCAAGCAGGTCAGATAAAGCATGATTCCTAATGTAACAATGTAATTTTGCTGGCCCCAGACCTTATTAAAATACTTGTTTCTTGCTCATGATATGATACCACTTGAGTTAATTTTCATGGGCTAAATGAACTTTGTTGTATTTAATAGGTTTTACTCCAAGCAAGGATTGCAAGAGATTTTGATGCGAAATTAATTTTTTTTTACTGTTTTACTACTCGGCTCTACGAGTATTTTAAATATATCTCTATAGTTTGATCTTTTTATCAGATGAGTCATTTATTCTGCCTCTTCCTAATTAGACTGATGTACTTTTACAGATCAAATGGCAAGTGCTAAAATTACAGATTTGTAGTTTGTATACCATGTGTGTTGTAAATCATATGGAATAGGGATATTGTTTTTTCAGATTTTTTTTTTATTTGTAACATTTGTACAACAACAATGCAGTGATTCATTGCAGTTGTACTAATATATATATATTTTTTTTTACTAATATTTGACAATAGTAACACTACCTACACTTGTGTTTGTAGTGTTAGCCTTCTTTCAATAATTTGGTGACTAAATGATTGTCTATGAATCCAACAGTGACTTTATGAATCTTAAAAATATATGAATTCCATTGAATATAACTTTAGTGGTTTGGGCAATTTTTAGTCTTTTTTTTTTTGGATGAAATTGCTCTCATTAATGCTCTAAAGGAATTATTTTGTCACTTTTCTTCAGATGAGAGCCCCCTTTTGGTTGTTTTATCTCTTAAGATCATGAAATTTACAATTCTCAACAATAGATGATGTTTCAGTGATTAATAACTTTATTCACTTCTGATGTATTATTCATGTTCATAAACCAATAAATCCCAAATTAATGTAATTATACATCAAATTATAATGTTTACAAGTTGCAGTAAGAGGCATATTAAAAGACTATGCATTATGTAATTTAAGAAAATGTGGCCCCTGCTGATTAAGATGATGCAGCATTGAGGTGAAATATGATAGAGTTTGTCCTGTTAACTTACATAGGATTTGCCAGTGAAGAATATTATATTTATATTCCTGGTTTATTATTTGATGTTCCTCTGGGTTACCACTCATTTGTATGATGTGATTTGATTTTATTTGTTAAAAAGCCAGAAAATACCATGACAAGGATAGCCCAAGAAAGCCGACGGTTTATTTCCAATGGGTCCTCAAGAAATTACAGTACCCTCTTGGTTACCACTATAGAAATGTATTTGTGATTCCAAGTATTGTAAGGGTAACTCTGCTTTAGTCAAACCTCTTTGGACTGCAAAAATATGTTTGACTTGGGGAGAAAGTAGACTCAGAAGACGTAAATAACACAAGTGTTATAGGATTATACTTGATTGTTATGATTGAGTGAAGTTTGCAAGAGTTTGATGTCTGTGCATAAATTAATGTACAGGTATTATTTATGATATATAAACTACAGTGGAAACTTGGTATAAGGAGGTGCTTGGGACTGTCAAAGATACCTATTATAGCAGGAATCTTGTTATATCAGTGTTAAAAAAACAATGAATTATGAAGAGCTTTGACCAATTTTTTTACCTCTTCATAAATCAGATCACTTTATACAGAGTTTCCACTGAATATGGTGACTTGTATTGTATACAGTGGTTACATAAGTTATTGTCATAGAGACAACATTATAACAAAAATAAATTGTATTTTCATACCTTATGTGCAATGCTTCTTATATTGTCTTATGTCTTATATACAACTGTGTAATGATGGGCAGCTGGTGAAATCCAAGATTATGTGTCAAAAGGCTGTTTGTCGAGCTACATATCACTCTATGTACGACTGATAAATTATCCATTCTCAAGTGCAATTCATTGACATAGGGGTCATCATTGAACGCGGGAAAGGGGCACCAGTCCTCATGTGTAGCTTTATGAAACACAACTCAGTTTTTGCTTGTCCTATGCATCAAAGCAGATCTATTAAGATAAAAATTCAGTCTGGCTAGAAAAATCTTGCTTTGATTATGAGCAGAAAAATCAGAAGAACACATAAAGCAAATTGGACAACAAATAAGAAAGTTATGAATATTAAAATGGTATCACTGAAGAGTAATTTTTCATGCATA
The DNA here is from genome assembly GCA_036244855.1 of Temnopleurus reevesii. Lineage (NCBI taxonomy): Eukaryota > Metazoa > Echinodermata > Echinoidea > Temnopleuroida > Temnopleuridae > Temnopleurus > Temnopleurus reevesii. The sequence continues at coordinate 108,875 of BQKZ01001074.1, forward strand.
TTGGCACCATTTGGCCACATATAGTCTATACATAATCTTGACATATTAATGCATATTTTTTTTAATATTCAAAAGGTTGAATCAATATTAAAATCCATTTGCATCCATGTATTATCAATCAACAATGAAATGTTTGCGTAAAAGGGTTTAAAAGGTTGGTTTTTTTTAACAAGAGATGTTATAAACTACTTGTAGAGAAGTCCATGGCATACATCACAACTTGTATAAATGTTGCAAATTTTAAAAAAATGAAATCTTTATTAGTATTGAAATATTCATAACCTGCTTATCTCTTGTTCGATTTGCTTCACACTTTTTTGATCTGTTCATTTGATTTTTCTTTCTTTAATCATTTTTCTGGCCCAGCTTTGAATGGAGCTCTGAATGGTGGGCATATGCCCCTTCATTTTCTGGTGACCAATCATTTTTGTCCTTTTCAGGAAATGTTTCGCAAGTATAAATCACCTTTTGATACCAATCTTGCATTTGCCCATTATATGATGCAATTTTCTCTTAAATAGCCAATATCAATCGATATCACATGGCCATACTGATTTCGTGCATTTTATATTTGGAACATCTATTTCCAGTTAATACATCAAGCACAAACATCATCGCAAACCTCCTTAAATGTGGAATATTTATTACTCATTTAAAAGGGAGCAAACATGGAACTACCTCCTTGATTAATTCCAGCAAACTTCTGTGTCCCAAACAAAAGACATAATAGCTAAGATAGACCTCTCTACCATAAAATTGGAAGGAATTAACTCAAAACCCTAGGGAAAGAAGCCCTGGATGTCATATGTACCTGAAGTTGATGTTCCAAGATGGGGATCCGGTCATTGGTAACATTGAGGGAATCCATGACGTCATGTCGGACAACTCCTCATTCACACTGTATACAAAATTTCACTATTTCTTCTTTGGTTCTGAAAAGTCAACAAAATGCTGGTTTTCCGCTTCAGTATAGCATTCCTCTATTGATTCTAAAAGTATTTTGAGAAGAGGTATGTTGAACCCTTACTCTAAATTTTCCATCAATCCGTTAAAAAAAAATTCTGTGTACAAAATTTGGTCAATGTTGCCGATTGCACGGATTACCATCAGCGGCAGTGATCGTCATACATCTGAATTTTAAAAATTCATAACTTATGAGCGGATTGTCTGATTAAGCTAAAATTGTCAAAGTTTGTTCTTCTGATTTTTCTTCATTCGATAAGAACATGACAATTCCGGGGGTTGGTTTTCCTTTAAGAGAAACATAGACCGGCAGCCAGCAAGGGTTAGCCTAGCTGGAAAGGTTACAAATTTTAATGTTCATGGATGCAAAGATCGTACTCTCCAATATTACGAATGGGCCGTCTGACATGTCCTATCTGGTGGATATGGCTATGGGAGGGGCCCAAAGTGGTCAAAAAAATCGGCTAGCCTAGCTGGAATGGTAACCGCACAAAACCTACGTCAAATGATTCGTCATAGTCTCGAGGTAGATGAATGGGCACTGCAAGACGATCTAGGTGGTGGAAAGGGCCCGCCAGACGCCCCTAAAATTTCGGTGCCCCATAGGGTTATGTACAAAATCAAGATTACATTTTCCCCAGTACAAAATCAACATTGGAGATACCAATCGAAACCAATTTCAAATTAAAGCTTGAACACCACAGAGTACAGAGTGACCAATGACAAACAACTTTTCAGCCGCTTTAGGGTCGACAGACGCCCTTAAAATTTTGGCCTCACATAAGCTTGTGTACAAAATCAAGATTATATTTTCCCCATAGGAATACGTGCAAAATCAATATCGGATATACCAATGCAAACCAAGTTTGAATTAAAGTTTGAACACCATAGAGTACAGAATGACCGATGACAGGGTCATTTTCAGCTTTTGGGGGGTCGACAGACGCCCCTTAAATTTTTGTCGCCCATAAGGTTGTGTACAAAATCAAGATTATACTTTGTCAATCTGTGCACAAAACTCGTCGTAATGGAACCATGAACTCTGATGAATGCACGGAAAACAATTGTTACAAGTGTATATTTGAGATAATGAAAAAAATAACACGGAGGCGTCAAGGGCGTCTCTGGATTTCAATTTCAGCTAAAGTCGGACCTGAATCTTAATTGGGCTTGAAAATGACGCAAAATGTGGCCCCTAATCAGGCTAATTCGGGTCTCAAACTTGCATATAGGC
>BQKZ01001075.1:39574-73962 GCA_036244855.1 Temnopleurus reevesii
AAAGCTCCTGTCAAAAGAGTTTTATTCAAAATTTTCTGGCAACTTATTGACTTGACTCATTGGCTATTCTATTGTGAACCTGTCTCATAGATTAATTCCTTATCATCACCCTCAAGCAATACCTCACAATATCCTAATAAATTTTTAATGAAAAACAAATTAAGTTTAATAGTAAATGATTTCATTTGGACTTAGTTAGAGGGGATGGTTTACCAACAAAAACCCAACTCTAATGGCTCCAAGCCTGTATCTAGATACAGTTAAAGCCCACACGGTTTTGGGGTAATTGCAAAGATTTTGAGGAAAAATTTGGCTCATTGACCAAACAAAATAGCAATATCATTGAAACGTAAAGTGTTGTAGTATATGTTTATGGAGTTTTTTTCTTCCTTTTAAGCAAACTTCACCTTATGCACAAAATTGAAGAAAATTTCCTACATTACCCATATTGTATAATATTTTTATATGCATCTACCAAATATGAGAATAAAAGAGCAAATTCCGAATAAGGAAGGAAATGTTATCACTACTATTGAAAGAATCAAGTGTCAAATTGATTCAAGAAAAATCATTCAATGGAATCTGTTAACGGAAAACCAAATGTCTCCAGTCTACAAGGACGTCATGATAACAAGGGTCCATTGGATAATAATCACATAACATATTCGTAAGATTCACTGTATTAGCTGAAACTTTTGCAGTGGTCTTATATTGGTGAATTTCGCAGTCTTGGCATAGACCCCTTTTACACTACCATCCCTGGGCCAACACAGTGGGTGGTTCTGAGCCTCACCCGAGCCAGTTCACCCATTTACACTACAACTCTTGGCCGCAGCCGAGCCTGGCCCAGCTATAGTAGCTATCCCACCAGCGCCGTGTGTGGCGCTCCCCATGTAAACAAAAAATATTCGTTCCGATCCTGGCGCGCCAAATTTGAAAACATGAAAACTAATAATGTTGGACATAAGTTCGCATAAGGGTAGGCCTAAATTAAGAAAATAGTAAAAGAAACAAAAGTCAAAACAAAACAAAACTATAATCCAATTTGCCAAACAATCAAGGGGGAAAAAAAAGAAAAGAAACAAAAGTAAATATACAAAATAAGTACAAACCAAAGAAGAAAAAAAGGCTTGTTCAAAAGTCAAACTCGTATCCAAAACAAAATGAAAATATCATGCAAAATTAACACAAAGCTACCAAAACACTAACCCAAGTGATAACTGCTAAGTTTACTCAGCGGAGACCAAGCTTGGGATACCAAATCACAAGATAACACACACAAGAATAAATAAATAAATAAATTATTCAATAACAATACATGACATTGGGCGTGTGGGCCCATTGTTGATCAGGCATGACAGATGGATTGAGTTGAACGGTAAACAACAATTTTAAAAATCAATAATATGTAGAGAATTGAAAATATATATGAAAAAAAGCTCACCAAAGTCAAAGATGAACAGTTGGTCAGGAAAAACTCGAAATCAACGAAAAAGTTGACAGAAAGCGAGACAGTACATTTTTACTAAAGGTACCAAGATGAATATTTTCATATCTTTCCAAATCTTTATTCTGGCTTTAAGATTGAGGGGTGGTGTGAAGTAATAACAGTGAAGTTTACAAACAGGAATGAGATCAAAATGCCCTGGATGTAAATCAAACATGGATGAATGAACTACCCTTGACCTAGTTCACCGTTTATTTCAAAAAGCCTTTCTCCTCCCAATAATAGAGGTGGTGTAAAGATACAGTATGAGGTCTTATTACTTAAAGAAGAATGAATCCTAGAGGATAATATACACCTATAAGAAAGGTATCATATACCACTACTAATCAGACTGGACCAAACTCTAAAATAAATTCAGAAAAGTGTAAATTTCCCGATATTTTAGAACAGGTTTTCGTCTGCTATCACATTACAAGGGGGCTGCCATTTTGTTCTGAACAGATATTTCGACATGATCCATTGATATAATTTTCTATAGCAAGGAAAATATTCATTAAACTGTAAAATAGTTCAATCTTTGGCAAATAAAAGAAGTTATGCTGGAAAAAATGCGTGATAGGTGTCCAATATTTTAGTACGACTTATAAAAAACAATTCAGTCTTCAAATCATCTGTTTATACTAAAGAAATGTGCTTTTAGTGGACTTGCCTGGCATTACAGAATTTCCTTTATTCAGCAAGCCTTCCAGGTATTGTATTCTATAGTTTAAATACAGGTGAAAACGTAGCGCTTTGCCAAAGACCCTATTTAAACACGAATGCATGATTTTAAAAGGCCACCCTGTACCGCAGATTTTTGTTTTTGTTCTGGTCTTCATCTGATTGTATAACGCTATATAGAAAGTGATATACAATGGTTTAAATAGCCAACCGATAATACAGATTCATTTCTTTCATTTGTTTTGTTACAAGGAAACTTGGACTCTACTCCGCAAAAACGTCATTACTCCGCAAAAACGTCACGCCCATGCCAATAAAACACAATTCTAATGAACAAAACTTTCTTTTTTAAAATAAATCGAGACCAGTTTTAGATATTGAAATATATGACCATATGTAAGGTATATTTTTATTCAAATTCTAAGCTTATATTTCGATCAAAGACATTCTAATCGGGGATAACAAAATACTTTCTCGTACCAGATAACAAAATGGTAGCCCCCAGGGTATTGCTAGCAGACGAAATATTGGCTCAGAATATAAAAATTTATCTCCGTATGCTGTTTTTTCTTGTACAATAAAATATTCCATTAAATCGATAAATATTACACCTACTGAAATAAGTCAATATATTTTTTGGGTTTCAATCCCCTTTAATTCATTATAAAAGGCTGTAATTCGAACCATTATCAAGGGCTATGTTGGGGCCTGTAGGGAGATGAAATCNAAACAGGTCAATCAGAAATCAATCCGGTCAGGTTCGTAATCCAGACCACTTGATCCTGAAACACACTGAAACAGCAATTATTTCACCTCAAAATAGACACGACCAATTTGCCCTATATCCCGTGCAAACAAACAGTTCTTTTTGGCCCAATAATAACGTTCTTTTTTTTGCCCCAATAATACAGTTTTTTCATCCTTTTGAAAGGTAAATGGTACTTTGGGGATTCTTATTTTCAAGAGAAGTTTCTTTTTTTTTTTCCACGGTATGACTCATATTCTGTTCAGAGTAACTGAACTCGAATACAAAGAGAAATATGAATGTGTGGTCAGGATTATCAATCAAAGATGGATATTCCTGTCTGCGCATATTCTTATCAATATTTGTTTCCAACATTTGTTGGATTACAATATAAAATGAAGCATAGAGTTTTGTAATTCTAGCAAAGAAGTATTCCATTATAACACACATAGTTTAGAATTTTATAACTATTTTTCATCAGCACTCTAAATGTTCTGGAGATTCTTTAAAACATTGTGTAAAGCTGAAAAGCACTTGAATTAAACATAAACAACTAGGGGGGCATTTGGAATAATAAGTATTATAAATCAATTAAAGACAGATCATTACATAAAACTATGACTATATCCACATATATCCTGTACCATAATCAAAACTCATTCTTGAAAAATTATATGTCACAGCAATATCGAGGTGTATGGGAGACGTGTGGAAATTGAGATGAAAATATGGTGCCCTCATGGGTGCTATAACGAGCCCCCTGGGGCTACTGGGGGTGTAGAAAGTGACAGGAGACTCAACTTTAAAGGTATAGATTCGTAATGGTCGGGATGCAGAAACTTATGAGAAACGAGGCGATGTATTAGTGTACGATATTAGGAGAATATTTTCGCACTTATTCTGGCGCATTTTACTTCAAAAATGCCAATCAAGCTTCATTCCTACAGTACATTGCACTAATGATTTGCACGCCGGGTCGAGCGGCATAGAATGGCTAGTAGTACCGGGTATGCGGCGTGTGAGTTCACATTCATTTTGTACGTGAAGCATGCTGTGCTTGGGGAGAGCGATGCTGTCGTCATTTCTTATTTTGCGATAATTAAGCCATTTCTTGATCAATTTTATTCCAACAAACTATGAAAATGCTGTAATTGGCCATTTAAAAACTCCATTATAGTAATACTTTTACTGCAGCTCACAATGTAGTTAAATATCTGAAGCGCCATCTTTCCCAAAACTGGTCNCGAAATGAATAAAAACATCTTTCTTTGTAAGAGGTTGGCATATTTGGAAGATTTCTGAAGACAAATATAAGGCCTATAAAACTGTCTAAATCGTTATAATTACTTTACATTGTCTAAATTGTCAAAAATTGTTATCTAATTACTTTACATCCCTATGAACCAGCTGGTAAAGAGAATGTGCGACATCATCATCATCATTATCATCATCTTATTGTATTTTGTACTCACTTTTGGACATGTACTCTCACATCAATTACCTCTACATGTATGTAACAGGGAATTAAGACTTATGTTTTATTGGCATGAAAAATGATCAGGCCTCCCAATTCCATATAATATTGTGATAGCAAGTACATAATTCATAAACATTAATGTGATCAATTTTCACCAAGAATCAATGCAGAATACTAACAGTTACATGTAGGTGTGATGCTATAATTAATATGGAAAATACAACTAAAATAGATCCTATTTTTCTGAACTTTTCATATTCAATCTGTAATATGAAAACAGACAGTACATTGTATGAATTTGAGGCTGGCCATAAGCAGTCAAATTTCTTATGATTTTGCAAATTGCTCCATCCTAAATCTTGGCCCCTACAAGGGGTTAACGGACTTAGCACATAACCCTTACCATCAAGAACTTGTCAAAGAAAATTAATTAGTTCCAAATGAGTGTTGTACAGGAAATGTACCAAATGGCTAGCTCAAAAATAAATCATACATGTTGCGCAAATGAATGTAGGTCAATACAGAAATATTTCTTTCCTTCCTGTGCAGATCTTTGTACTCTCGATGGGTCAAATGAAATGATTAATTCAGCAGAAATGCATGGCTATTAAAATACTCACCATATGTCAAACACTTTCTGCATTGACCAATTTCATTTGAACGTATTTAACTCATTACCACTAATTAATCAAAATCCTATTTTTCGTCAATCTAGACCACAAGGATTCGTAAGACAGGATTCGTCATGTAGAAGTAGCCCAGTTTGTTAATTTTGGTGATTTTCAATAATTTGTATATACAATATGATAGGTAATATTTGTTATTCTACCTCATACAAAACAATATAACACAAAAATGATTAATGTATATATTACAAATTAAATTTTCCAATTCCATTGATCAGTCTGCATGAAATAACTGGAAACATAAATGAATTATGTTATTTAAAAAAATGTATAAACATCCTTTTTCATGTAATAATATTTTTCTAGTGAAATTTAAACATTTGCGCTATAATCCTCCACACCTACACAAAAAGGTAAACTGAAAAGAAAAAGTCTTGCTTTCATTGTGAAAATATTGTCATGGGAACAGCCTATTGTCTCCTTAATCAGCAGATAGATCAAATTGAGAATGAAAGTAGAGGCTGGGAAACAAAAGCAGTCTGATTGACACATGTCTTTTTATAGCACACTTTCTATGAGGTGTGGACTCAGGTGAGACCATGGACATAAAATCTCTGACCAAATCCATGACTGAAAGGAATTAAAGGCAATATCTAACCGTCTCATCTCAAAAGTTGTCTCAATGGCCCGTATTCCGATAGCGAGGTTTAACTTAACCCTGGACTAAGTCATTGTTATTTAGACCCGAGCTATTCAAAAGTTAAACCAAGAGTCTAAAGAACAATGACTTAGACCTGGGTTAAATTAAACCTTGCTATCGGAATACGGGCCAATGTGTGTGATCCTTTTCATAATTATATAACCGACAATATATAAAGTATATAAAATATGAAGAGATAAAATAATCATTTGCTATCACAAAAGAGTACAAATGAATAAGACCTCAGAAAGCAGGTGGTTTGCGCAAGCGAAACAATCATGCTCTACTTACCAAACTCCACACAGTAAAACATAAGCATACACTACAGTCGCATGGTGAACAATCACTTGTGTTAGAACAATCGTTTCTAAAAATATACAGCACCAATGGCTTAATAAAAAAAAAAATAATAAAAAAAATAATAAAAAGTTTAGAAACATGAATATAGCACTGACTGAACAAGCTTAATTTTCTTCTGATTATCAACAATGTTAGTAGTTGCCTTTAAAAGAAAAGAAATGAATTTAGAAGGTACTGATGAAAACCCCTTTCTGCATGGGCGAGGAGAGAGCCCCGCCCGAGGTGTCAGTCTTGAAATCATAATACGAATCATAACAGAGAGGAATGATTTGATAACGAGTATTTAGCTTGGGGAGTCGGTTTAACCTGACGAGGATTTCATTTGTTTTGGGTCACAAAGGAGGTGTCAGTACCTCATTTACACCACAATATTATGGTACTTTTTTCTGCTTGTCATTTTTCTCTCTCATCACTCTCATCTTTGAATTTCTATTCCTCAATGAAAATATTTTGGAGCTAGACTACTTCAATATTTTTTTGAGGGCAGGGCATGTCATTTTTTACATCTAATACCATATTCACATTTATCCGGTGTTTAGGCAGGAAACACCCAGGGAATACTAGTCAGATATGACACCCCGACTGCTTTCCCATTCATTTTGATTGTCCTGATTTGTCTGATACAGCCTGAAAAAATGTCTGGTGTATACCCGACTGTTCACTGTGTAAATAGCATGAATCAATCTCGGCAACTCTGCTGGAAGTTTGTGTCTCCTCAGACTCCATATATCCCCTTATCTCTCACTTCGTTCTTTATTTTCTCACATTCTTCCTCCTTCTTTTCCTTCAGTTTTTCCCTTCTCCCTCTACTTGTCGATATCGTTCCATAAACTCTCTCGTTCTCCCTATATCATTCCATCCTCTACTTTCGCTCTATCACCCATATTCTTTTAAGGAGTCGCAACAGAATCATGCAGAAAGACCGCTCTCCATTCCACCCTACCACTCAAAATGGGACATATCTTGATAAACTTTCGTCTTTTTTCTCTCTTCCACTTCATATTCATGACATACCTGTGGTATCTGCTTCTGTCTTTCTCAAAAACTTGAAAACTCTACAGACCATTTAATCAGGTGTTCTTCAAGAGATACAGAACAAATTGGCAGGTGCATCAGAAATACATGGGTGCATTTGAATTTAAGAAGACTCTACAAAGATAATGATCATCAAGTACTCTAGCTGACATGTTTACCCTAACTTCAACCTCATTCAAAATTTCAACCTCTTTCAAACTTTCAAATGACCAACAGTTGAAGAAGCTCTTAAAATTGAAGTACTGGCGCTCTCCCCCTGCAACTTGAAGTGTCATCAAGTCGTCTACCCATAGAAAGTTTGAGATTAACACCCAAGACAGGGGGTGTTATTCACGGATTAACAGCTTGTGCCCATTCATATGCACCCATGTCATTTCAACTACACCTTCCCATAGAAAGTTTTGGATTTACACCCAAGACATCAAGTGATAATCTGCGGTTTGTGCCCATTCATATGCGCCCATATCGTTTTAACTGAACCTGCCTCAATGCACTCTCATTGTCATCAGCAGAAAAGGAAAAAGAAAACCACAAGTTTTCTAGATTTGTGATTTAACATCCCTCCCCTCCCCCTTCTCCAAAAAAAAATTCAAAATATTCTTTCAACATGATGAAAGATCACAGTATAATTTAAATTGTTTATATTAATCAATGCCAGCAACATTTACCCCCCATATCTCAAATTGTAGAGGCTGCACTGTACAAAATAATCTCTAAAAACAAACATGGACCAAGATTTTTTTTTATCCTCCAAGATATTCACATCTCTTTCTCTCTACTTATCAAATTTTGCTGCCTAAACATTGAGCATCAATAATAACACTTTCTAAAACGACATTTTCATTCAAGAACTTTAAAGGGATGTCCAACCCATCTTGTCGCCATGGCGTTGTAAATAGAGTCTTTTCCTACTTCATGGACCCATCTCTACCACCTTCTATCAACAAAACATTGAACATTGATACAAGTGTCTGGTACTTTCTTTCGTTCAAGAATTTATGAACTGGACACCCGGTTGCCATAGAGATTATAGATAGAATCTTTCATACTTTCTCTCACTCATTTCCACTACCCCTTCGTCCATTGAATCTCTATCTTATCTTACAGACCAAACATTTAAAGTCATCAGAAGTGTCTGAAACATTTTCATTCACAAACTCATGAGAGGGATGTCCAACCAATCGTGTTGCCATGGAGCTAGAAACAAGAGTCCTCATCAGGCCCATTTCTATCATCTTCTTTATATAATCTCTTTATCTACTCTCATCAGCCCAACATATAATGTAATTACAAGTGAAACTACATTTTCATTCAAGAACTCATTACAAGGAATGTCCAACCGCTTTTTGTTGTTATGGAGTCTAATGAACAAAGCCTTTTCCTATTTCACCTAACTCATCTCAGGGAGAAGGATCCCTGCTCATCTCTTAACCAACCCTTCATCAATTGTATCTCTACATCTAATCTTACTGACCAACCATTGAGAGTCATCACAAGTGTCAAACATTTTCATTCACAAACTTTTGACAGGGATGGCTAACCATTCTTGTTGTCATAGTGCTAGGAACAAGAGTCCTCATCTGGCCCATCTTCTCCACCCCCTTCATCTATTGAATTTCTATCTTATCTTTTACAGATCAAACATTTAAAATAAATACAAGTGTCTGAAACTTTGTTCTCATTCACGAACTTTAATATGACAACCAACCAATCTTATTGCCATAGAGCTTGAAAAAAAAAAGTCCTTCAAAACGTCATCTGACCCATCTCCACTGGTTCTTTATCTAATCTTACAGACCAAACATTGAAAGTCATTACAAGTGTCTGAAACATTTTCATTCACAAACTCATGAAAGAAATGTCCAACCAATCTTGTTGCCATGGCACTAGAAACAAGGGTCTATTATTAATACAATGTACCTCACATGGAGCATCTCCACCACCTCCTTAATCTAATCCTATCCCTTTATCTAATCTCATCAACCAAACATTTAATGCAATTACAACAAGTTTCTCTTTTTCAAGAGGGTAATCCCAGCTGTCGATCAACACCTGATGAAGATAGAATGATGTCAATCAAACCTCATCATTATTACGGTATAGTCCAGTTGAAGACTGAGTGTTCTGATAGCACCCACAGAGTCCTCACATAACCCTCTAATATGTATGCCCCTCTGATCGTGCGATCAGAGGGGCATACATATTAGAGGGTTATGTAAGGACTCTGTGGTTGAGTGCAGTGCAGTTCCTGTGTGTACAGTGTAAGTGAATATGCAGAGGTGGGTGCTATCAGAACACTCAGTCCTCAACTGGACTATTACGGTATAGTGAAAATCCACAATTATCATACGCTCGTTTATTGAAATTACGCACCTACAGAAATCTACAAAAATGATGTTGGAATGAAAATCAGAAAGTTGCAACAACCAATTAATGCCCAAGTATTAAAATAGGCCTTCAGGAAAGCGCAAACACACATTTAACATCATAAATGAATCTACACCAACCTACCAAAAGCTATTTTTCAACCCTTCAAGAAGTACAACTAATTTCCAAGGAGTATTCTGATGATACCTAGAGGCTGGCTAGTTAGTAAAGGAAATTGTAGCTGTTGATGATATTGTTAAGAATTGGGTCAGGTAGTTTGGGCAGTCTTCTTAATAAAAGATTTTAAACAGTTTCCATTTAAATTACGTCCTTCTCATTAACCCTCCACTGGAAAGCTCCTGTCAAAAGAGTTTTATTCAAAATTTTCTGGCAACTTATTGACTTGACTCATTGGCTATTCTATTGTGAACCTGTCTCATAGATTAATTCCTTATCATCACCCTCAAGCAATACCTCACAATATCCTAATAAATTTTTAATGAAAAACAAATTAAGTTTAATAGTAAATGATTTCATTTGGACTTAGTTAGAGGGGATGGTTTACCAACAAAAACCCAACTCTAATGGCTCCAAGCCTGTATCTAGATACAGTTAAAGCCCACACGGTTTTGGGGTAATTGCAAAGATTTTGAGGAAAAATTTGGCTCATTGACCAAACAAAATAGCAATATCATTGAAACGTAAAGTGTTGTAGTATATGTTTATGGAGTTTTTTTCTTCCTTTTAAGCAAACTTCACCTTATGCACAAAATTGAAGAAAATTTCCTACATTACCCATATTGTATAATATTTTTATATGCATCTACCAAATATGAGAATAAAAGAGCAAATTCCGAATAAGGAAGGAAATGTTATCACTACTATTGAAAGAATCAAGTGTCAAATTGATTCAAGAAAAATCATTCAATGGAATCTGTTAACGGAAAACCAAATGTCTCCAGTCTACAAGGACGTCATGATAACAAGGGTCCATTGGATAATAATCACATAACATATTCGTAAGATTCACTGTATTAGCTGAAACTTTTGCAGTGGTCTTATATTGGTGAATTTCGCAGTCTTGGCATAGACCCCTTTTACACTACCATCCCTGGGCCAACACAGTGGGTGGTTCTGAGCCTCACCCGAGCCAGTTCACCCATTTACACTACAACTCTTGGCCGCAGCCGAGCCTGGCCCAGCTATAGTAGCTATCCCACCAGCGCCGTGTGTGGCGCTCCCCATGTAAACAAAAAATATTCGTTCCGATCCTGGCGCGCCAAATTTGAAAACATAAAAACTAATAATGTTGGACATAAGTTCGCATAAGGGTAGGCCTAAATTAAGAAAATAGTAAAAGAAACAAAAGTCAAAACAAAACAAAACTATAATCCAATTTGCCAAACAATCAAGGGGGAAAAAAAAGAAAAGAAACAAAAGTAAATATACAAAATAAGTACAAACCAAAGAAGAAAAAAAGGCTTGTTCAAAAGTCAAACTCGTATCCAAAACAAAATGAAAATATCATGCAAAATTAACACAAAGCTACCAAAACACTAACCCAAGTGATAACTGCTAAGTTTACTCAGCGGAGACCAAGCTTGGGATACCAAATCACAAGATAACACACACAAGAATAAATAAATAAATAAATTATTCAATAACAATACATGACATTGGGCGTGTGGGCCCATTGTTGATCAGGCATGACAGATGGATTGAGTTGAACGGTAAACAACAATTTTAAAAATCAATAATATGTAGAGAATTGAAAATATATATGAAAAAAAGCTCACCAAAGTCAAAGATGAACAGTTGGTCAGGAAAAACTCGAAATCAACGAAAAAGTTGACAGAAAGCGAGACAGTACATTTTTACTAAAGGTACCAAGATGAATATTTTCATATCTTTCCAAATCTTTATTCTGGCTTTAAGATTGAGGGGTGGTGTGAAGTAATAACAGTGAAGTTTACAAACAGGAATGAGATCAAAATGCCCGGGATGTAAATCAAACATAGATGAATGAACTACCCTTGACCTAGTTCACCGTTCATTTCAAAAAGCCTTTCTCCTCCCAATAATGGAGGTGGTGTAAAGATACAGTATGAGGTCTTATTACTTAATTCATTATAAAAGGCTGTAATTCGAACCATTATCAAGGGCTATGTTGGGGCCTGTAGGGAGATGAAATTGTTTGAGTTCATTTGATGTGTGTTGTTACATATTGTGGAAGTAAGAATACTCTGTTTTAAGATTTGCCGCAAACGAAAATCTGAGAACAAACTCAAACATCAATTTGTTACCAAAGAAGGGCTTATTTCTAAACATAACAAAAAGTGAGTCCACTCCTCTCTTCAAAATAAATTAACATTTGAATGAAAACGTATCCGGATCGGAACTTTAGCGGGAATTTTTATTCAATAATTGCTCTTCTCTATATTTGCTTTTGCCTGAAATAAACCATAATCTAAGAAATTGCATTAGAGTCAGCTATTTTTTTTGGATTTCATGTGTATCAATTCATGCATATCATGATTTTGAAACATAAGAAATACTTCTGTAAAATTTTGTTTTTGGAAACTCATCTGTTAACAGCCTTTTCTCCAATGGAAGAGGGGGAGGCTTATTTTTCTGTGTGTTTATGACAATAACATTCACAATATCATACCATGGATCAAATTACATGTTTACTTCAAGTTTATTGTCCCATTTTAATTTCCCTCCGACCAGTTTTGAAATGAATCAGAGAGAGCATTGACTCTTGTCACATTTCCTATCCTCATGCAAGAAAATGTCACAAAAGAAAATGTCATCAGATCGAAGGAGTGAAAAAGGAGGGGTATTGATAAGCCTCTGGTTATGCTATGATGCATAGAACAGCCATTTGCTATCATGATTTCCAAGATATTAGGATTTAGCCTCGTTCAGCCCTCTATACAAAATATTTAAATATTCAATAACCTGGTCTACACTAGCCTAAGTCAGGGAAACTCAGACAATTTTCTTATTCAAAATTTAATGTGCATGATCTTGCAAAAACAAATACGCTTTCTTGCTTTTTAGTCTTACAGTGTACATGACCTTCCTTCCAAAAAAAAATATCCCAAGCCAAAAATATATTCACTATATGCTAATAATGTGCTAATTCATGAATTTGCAATTTAGAACCAATACAGTGTATTAGTTCACACACCTAATTCCTGGTCAGAGATTATTGTTGTTTGACAAGATTGCAGAAAATCAAGAAAATTTATTATCATTACTTTAACAACCGAACTGTACTATGCGAATGAACCAGCTTTTCTACTCACTCTCAATTTAACTGAACATCAAAGGCATGACTGCATAATACACACTGCAGAAAAATCAAATTACATCTCCCAAATGAGTAACTGTGCATGCCAGTATTTATGTAATCACAAATTAAATTAGGCAACATTCATAGATTTTGTTTGGACAGTCAAACTTTATCCTTCAATGAAAATGATCACTCATTCATATCTCTCTTCTGCCCTCTAGGTCGAGTGAAATCAATATGGAACATGAGACGCAGTGATGTTTCTGAAGCCGTCTGTAAGATTCGGCAAGCTAATGTCGCTTCCCGGTTCACAGCAAGTGCAAATTGACAACACTGATAACGGTGATTGTGGACTTGAGCTACCGTTCATTTTTTAAGATGCACAAATCATTTTCTCCACTGCACATTTCAAATGCTTTGACAATAAAGTTAATGGCAAGTTACATTTGATTGGCAAGTGCCAATCGAAACCATTGTTTCATGCGTGTCTTGTCAAAAGCAAAGACAGTTCATGAATAAAAATGCAGGCATCAATTTGCAGTTACTTTTCAATCAATTGCAACTTTCTAGCAACATCCCCTAAAATACACTCAAAACAGCCTTGAATGGCCTGGAAAAGAATGGGGTTTAGTCTTGATAATACTAGAAAAAAAAATCCAATGAAATTATAATCATATGTTTAGGCCTAGATAAGGATTATTCTTAAAACGAACAGTTTTCTTAGCCATATGTGGAGTACCCCTCAGAGCACATAGCAACTCTCGGCTTAGCTCCATCTAGTGGGCGTTAATCAATACCAAACATGACTTCCCCTTCAACATCCTAATTGAGATGATTCAATACATGAGCACCGTACCCATCATCATCGTCGTCGGATAATCTCCACGAAAGGCAACACCACATCCCTCCCGCTTACCAAACCAAAATTGGTTTATGGGAGTCAAGGGCAGGGGAACACAATATTTGTTATTTGGTTGAAAAATATGATGTGATATGGTTATGGAATACCCTGCTGTATATATTTGCACATTCTTGTACCTGGAATTTGTAGTCTAGGGTATGTTTGACTGGAAGATTTCTTGATATTTATTGAAGTGTTGATTTGCAAGTTGGATGGTTATTCATAATTTTGCTGTGATTCTTCGATTTGAGTGCAAAGAGCATTGGTTGGTGTAAGGGCATCCAAATAAATGTTGGGGGGGAGGGCTTAACATAATACCTGGAATACCTGGAAAACAATCAGAAATTTTAAAAATGCAGAATGATTTATAATAATGAGAGGGAGAGAAATTTGGTTTAATGGCGTGTATCATTCAAATTTGAATATTATTATAATGATAATAATAGATGCCATTTATAGAGCGTACATATCCACTCTGGGGAGTGCTCTGCCTCAAGGAGCTTTCCAACAGCTGAAAATGAAGTGTGATATTCGTTGTCTGGGGGAATGCAATGCTTTGATTTGAATATATTTTTAGTCTGAGTGACAACGCAAACAACCACTTTCTAGATATGTATGCAATTGTAGGCTCAACTTCTTTCATTTTGTACAACGTCAGATAGTTTGGGGCTTTCCTTGCACTGTTTTAAGCACATATAAATATTTCACTTTCTTTAGAACCATTCAACCTAGACAGAGCTCTAAATTTTGCTGTCTGACGCATAAAGTTGAGGGCCCTGGAAGAGAGACGAAGAGAGAGGATGGGAAGGAAATAGATGAAAGTGAGAACGTCATTGACTGACACATTCCTTTTCTTGTGAACCAGAGAAGGAAAAATAGCTAATGGACAATTAGGATCTGATCTAAAAATACCATCAAGTCTGTTACATTTCAAAATGGGCTAAAAGTAAAGTAGTTTTCACAACATAAAAGAATCTTTTGGAGAGCTTAATTATGAAATTTGAACAAAGAGAGATAGATGTTTGTAATGTAACTCTATGAAAAGCTGGTGATCCTTTCCTGCACTAAATGAGAACTCCTGTCACTGAATCGCACCTGAGAAGTGGTCACCAATCGTTCACAGAGTCATGCATGTCTTTATGAAACAGTTCATAAGTTGGGATTCAACTTTTAAAGGTCTTACGTCTTTACCAGCAGGTAGTGTCTCAGCACTGTTTCAGATGACACATCTTGTTACAAAAAAAGGGAAAAATGTACCACATTCCCAATTTCTCCATCATCTCACCAAGTAGGTTACTAATTGCTAATTGTTTCTAATCAAATTGATTCAATTCCAGCTTCAAATCTTAACGAGTCCCTGACGAACCCGAGAGATAGCGGTTTCGCAACCCCACCTCAAAGGGCCCACATAATCACCGACATTCTCTCGTCATGCTGACTTTCAAGTTTTCTACCTTAGTTACACCTTGTTTTGAGGTAGAGATTCAATGTTCTCTGCCAGAAATTTCAATAATGAGGTTTTGATCATTTGCTGAGAGCTCACATAATTTTCAGGCTCGTATGGCAATCCAGGTGATTTAACGACACCTAAGGTGACAGCAAGGTGTGTCTGGTCTGAAACAGAGTTCCTACAATCGGCAAGTTGGAGTGGCAAGCTGCGCGCAACCTCAAAACAACACCCACCATACGACGTAGTTCGCGGTAACTCAGCAAAACTTGTTCACAGTTTTGGAACACGATCATAATCTTTATGTGATCACAGTATGCCAACTTGTGCTGAGCACGTGATAAACTCTGAAAACTTGCACAAAGCTCTACATATTCCTCATAGCTGATTAGAAATGTAGCTAGAATGCCATCAAAAACGGTTACCATTAGTATAATATTGACATATTTGGGATGAGGACACAATAAAAGTATGGAATTATTATTACCATGCATACAATTTTTGCAATAATTAAAAGAAAAACAAATGATTACATACAACACATTCTTGAAAGTAATTAACCTAAAACACTGACGAATGCTATATGCTTGTTTAATGATTTCCTCTGCAATCATAATGTCCTACACGAGGAGGGAAGGGGCTGGAACATCTTGAAATACAATTTTCACGTTTAAGCTATGAATTTGTGACAAGTGCAAGTTGCAGATTACCAAACTATGGTAAAGAGCTGATAGTCTGTCTGATGACAAAAACATGCATATCCTTGAAAGAAAATGGTACCCAAATAATTCCATAATTTCCTACTTCTGGGAACCTCCTCTAAAATGCTCAAAACCATGTTAGATAAGACCTCTACAAGTACATTGAATACTCGTGGGGATAAGCATGTATTCAGCATGTTCATTTATCAGGAGTGACTTATCTTTCCTGGCAATTCTAAACATGAATCACATGCCCTTTTAGAAGAAGAAAGTTGCCATTTCAACCAAGTCAAAATCCCCTTTCTTTGGGGTGCTACATTTTTCTGCATTCAAGTCAAATGAAATGTACATGTCAAATGTAACTTTGGTATGTATGAAAAGTACACAAATTCACAGAGTAGTTCAGATTCTTGCACATTTCTGTCACACTACAATTGGTCACTTCATGAAAAGATTCAATTGTGAATTAAAGTGGTTGTCTTCTCCTTTCAATTTTCTGGTTGAAATAGCAAGGAAGTGAATTCTATGAATTCAGTGAATAATGTTGATAGCATCAATTGTGTGATAGAAAATAATTCAGTAGAGTAAGTTTCAGTGTTTTGAGATGTTTCTCACAGTAGTTACGATGTATTCAGATGAAGGCTATAAAACCTTCAATCTTCCGAATTGCTATCGATTGAAGCATGCAAAAATTGGCTGTCTTTTCGAATGCCACACACACAACATAAATGTAATGTTCATCTTTCTGGTACACACAACTTTAATAGTAACATTCAAATCATTTTTCTTTCTCAAGATATTCAAAATCTTGGCATAAACCCTTCCCTGCTCAAATTTGTTTTTTTGGCCACGGGCTTTTCAATTTTTGGTGATATAAAAAAGAGTGTATGAGTAATTTGCATCAGATAACTGAAGCTTTTATACATAAATTGATTTAAAACTTCATTAAGTTTTCAACCCTCATTGTTACCAGCTTCAATTATAAAAATTCCCATGATGAAACTAGCTATTTTTCTCCGTTTTTACCCCTCACATTTGAAAGAGACTGATAAAATCCAACATATCCCTCTTCTTTGGGCCAAACTGCTCATGCCAACAAAAGCTTCGCCATAAAGATGAAAGAATTTCAGACCACCTTCTAACTATCTCTATAATAGCATTCAATACAAATTATGTAATCACTGTATATATTCCAACAATATAAATGATCACCAAGCATTTGAAAGAAGACCTGTTGTGAAAAGAACAGTCTAGACATAAGAGCACCAGGTCTAAGCTTTAGGTCCCCCAAAAGATTTGTTGGTGCCTTCAACTGAGCAACCCTCTGAAAATGACCAGAGCTGAACTTTTTTTTGCTTTTTTTTTGGGGGGGGGGAGGGGGAAGGAAATTCACTCAAACAAGAAAGAAACAGTGAAATTATATGAAAACATTAGAAATATACCCTGAAACTCCTTTTCAGTCAAGTTCAAACATGATGTTTGATAAAACGTGAATAGTCATTCTCACATGTTTCTAGGCTCATTAATCTATTCTGAGGCTTACTTTCTACATGAAATCTGTGAAATTTTACAAGTTTCTATAATTAAGATTTCTTACACTTGGTTTACAGATCCTTTCCTTCTGCAAATTTGAGTTGTTTGACCAGGTTTAAGTAAAAATCATTGTGATTATGAATGAAAATCACAATGGACTAATCTGCAGATAAGTTCAAATTGAATGCTGAACACGGATCTTAGAGTTTCTCCACCATCCGATGTTCTGGACAATTAGAATCACTTCAACTTCTTGGTTTTTGATAAAGAATAATCAACTCGTCTTTGATCTAACCCCCTTACATCTTGCATTTAGTTTCTAGAGAATGAATATAATAATGGAGTCCATTAGAGATTTTTTTTATGACTTCTTTCCACTTCCTTCTTCATTATAACTTCACAAAAGAACAAAATACGGTAGACATTTTAAAGAAGGATTGCTAGATGCTGCAATTTACTTTACAATCAAAATCAATTGTGCAAATAATAGCTTTCATTCTCTGCATTCTGTGGATTGAAAACGCAATTGTTCTTCAGACGCCAGTGGTAAAGGTGATAATGGTTGTTGTTGTTTAGGTAGGGTGGTCTCATCTTTAGAAATTCTTTTGAAGTCAGTGTGTGGGACTTGATTTTGAGAGTGAAAGGTTTAGTCCAATGTATGTTCGAAGGGGTTGCAAAAAGCAAAATGTTAACAAATAGCGGGAAAACTATAAAAATGGTCAATTACACCATTTTTTTGGATACAAGAAAGTAGGGTGAAACAAAGTTCCGATTCCATAACAACCGCGTAGTTTATTTTTTTAGACAGAGTATTCAATGATTAATTGGAATTACATTCTTCTCCTACCAATATAATTCCAACATAATTTGTTTTCTTTTGTTTTTTGCTTTTTTTGAACATTCACAAAAACATTTTTAATGAACACCAATAAAATATGAAACCTGATATATTCTGATAATAAATCCTGCGTTTCTGTATAGAGAATAGAATTTACCTCACATGTAATGTTGAAGATTGAATATTTATTTAAAAATAAACTGTGTATATATAAGCCATCCTTGTTTTAGCTTTTGGTCTCGGCAGAACCAGATAACGTGAAAGGCCCTACAATATTTCCTTCATTCAAAAATGATTTCTGTGTTTCCCAACTTTATCTATTGTAGAGAAATAATATCATTTGTTTGTCTTTGAATTCGGTCGCACTGGGATCCATAAAAAGACAGAACGGAAATGGAAAAATATTAAGGGATTATGTCGACCATTTTTTCCTGAATCCCTGAACAACCGAAGGATTAGAGGCAGAGTGGTCCCAATCAACAGGGTCTGTGGGTAGTGGCCCAGAACATCTGACGACGAAGTAGAAAAAAATCAGGGAATAATTTTCCTGGTATCGCATCACAATTTGCTATGCATATTAGCAGAATTGCTGTATACAAAACCAATTTTTTCACATTGAAATATATATCAAAGTATTGGAAAAGGTTCCTCGATATCTAAAACTGCTAGTCAAATGAGAAAAGTAAACATTATTCCCTAAAAATTACACAAAATTGGTATCCCTATACCCATTCAATGTATGTACCTACATTTAAGAACAACTTTGGTCATCTGAACGCTGCCCTATAGTACAAACTTACAATTTTCTGCAACAAAAATGTATGAAATATTTCTTTCATGTCTATTGAAATTGACATTATATTCAACATAATTGTAATTTAGTGTTGGATTTTTGAAGATAATTTTGAGTTTATTTCATTGCAAAGTTATTCCTTGGAAACGATTTAATATTTTCATATTGGGCTAACAAAAGCTGGAAAGAAATTATAGCTGACAACATTCTATTCCACTGGATTTATTTACATGTATCAGGATTCAAGAATCTGATGACATGCAGATTTCAAGACAAAGAGGTCAAACTTTATTTACAGCAATACACCTTTGTACTTGCTGTCATACCTACTTTTAATTAGATTAATTAGCACTAATGAAGTAGTGAAATAATCTTTTAATAACCCACTACCCTTACACCAGAACATCTATCACTAAATTCACCTTGTAAATTCTACGAGTTACAAAGTTTTAAACTAATTACAAGAGATAACATCTAGCTAATGGGTAACCGTCTCGCTATTATCTTGTTTTGAAAACTAAGAAGGCATACCTGGCACTTCAGAAAGGTTGTATAATAGCACTTCAAATTAGTGTTACGGATTAAACTTCGGGCAACGAGAGGAGGTGCAAATACGAAACAGCTTTACTGCTTGCCGACCAACAAATTAGTGCGTGCCACACATGCTAAGGGATACTGTCCGCTATGGAATCCAGCTAAATTATGTTGGATTGTATGGAAAACACTTAAAGTTTTAAACATGGTCTATTGACCTGGGTAAACTCGTGAATAGAATTTGAGGGATAATCCCGATGTCCGTCGGCTCGATCAGACGAACTTGTCGGCAAACCTCTGTGGGGTGAAAGTTTGAGAGTTTGCTCCGGCCAGAGTGTTTTGAATTGACCTACAACTCCTCAGTGTATACTTCAACTATTTCAGGCCTGGGTTTTATTAGGCAATTCATTTTTGTGAATATTTTTGTGACCACTAACTGTAAATTCCATAAAATAAGTCCTAAAATCAACAATTTAACAAAGAGAATATACATGTATGCACTGATAACAAACTCTTGTGATGAGAGGCTGATTTAACTCTATGGTAGGTTCTCTGGTCCCAAGGATCTTGTTAAAATGCGGTTCAACAGTATAAATTTGTAATAAAGCAGTTGTATCTACCATTCCCTCCCATGAGAAAAGATGAAAATGATGAAATATGGCTAGAACAATGAATAGCAAACGAAACATTTTTTTTACACTTTCATAGTGAGCATCAGCTTCTAATACAGTTTTTACAATCTTTCTTTATAATTTCCTATCAAACATTTTCAAAAAATTCTTTTTAAAAAATAGCAAATTCTGCATAACTGAAACATAACCTTTTAAGAGGAAATGCTTGAAATATTAAATGTATCAAAAACATGTCTATTACAGTTTGTGTAAAATGTTACCCGAGTACAAAATACCATGAACCTTTCAGATGCAATATTTACGTTAATACGCAAAAGTATCTCAAATTCGATAACACAAAATCTCGCACATCTACACCCATGTATACACCTGCAAATTTGAATTGATCTCAAGATAACATGTAAATATGAGCTCGAAAATAGCAACAACCCCGTCTAATAAAATACAAACCACCCACCTACATCTTTAAAGTAAGTCTTGATGAAATGCAAATAATCACACATCTTGAACCATATCAGAGAAAAACTTCAAGCGAGTAGTTCACACCTGCATTTTTAAAGGGAGCCTTTGTAGAGGAAACACACATTATAACATCTTACCACCAAAATACTACACAGGTAAGCCCCGGTCACATAGGACCCCGGAAGCAACACGATTCACCCCGACTCTTTGTTAATTCACAGTTAACTGCCTCAGAACAACGAGTTGGGGTAAATCGTGTTGCTTCCGGGGTCCTATGTGACCGGGGCTGTATGCAAGATAAGATGCAAATACAATCTTACATTTTGTATTGACCTTTATACTACATCCTACTATAGTTACATGTACTGTAGGTTAGCACTGAGAGCGAAACCCTAAGGTTTCAGAAACTACAGCAGAAATATGGAAACTTCTACATGCAGCGCGAAGGCAAGTTTGTACAAGTCACTTTCTCGCATTTACAACCAAAACAAGGCGCCTTGGTGAGTTGAATAACTCGCCTTTGTGTCGAACATAGGAGCTTCTGTTAATGTTGTAGATTATGAAACCTTAAGGTTTCTGCTCTAAATTTGGACATGGCTAGTGTGTTCACACTTACAACTGTACATGTAGCTGGTCTTTGGCAGGTGAACAGTGGACAGTTCCTAGTTTAAAGGGGAACTTCACCCATACATTTGTGCTCTCCCCTCAAGTATATGGACATTATGATTCTGCATACATTTTTGGATGAATCTTGTTGGTTCTTTACCTACCTTTCTGTAAAAGACAGAAAAAAGTGAAATATTGTGTACAAAGTGATTGGAGAGTTCTCCATGTTGGCAGCCATTTTGTTTGTGTATGTTGCCAATTTAAGGAGCCCATCAGGGGTGGAAATCAAAACTTTGAAAATTCATAACTTTTCATTGGATTGTCTGATTTTGCTCAAATTTTCAGTTTGATCATTGTATTTTTCTCCACTTGCTGAGAGAACATCAATGTCTGGGTGAAGTTCCCTTTAATCACCAAATGCTTTCCATTCAACTCAATTTTCCTGATCTATTGTCTGATGAAAGAAAAACATTCAGGTGTTCTACGTGCACTTCTCCATTGAAGTCTGAGTGAGGTACTGTACATGTACATCAGGCTTGGTTCACAAAATATCCCACCCCTTATTTGGTTTAATTGTAGACTGAGGAATTAATTGTGATGTCATAATCTTCATAATCGGATTGGTATTTTCTTGCTCAATGAGTAACAACGTGACTGGAATAGACAAACCATTGATTTAGTAATTTACACCTGATTAAACATGTGTCTTTTAGTGCTGTATTACACGATAGCGACTTTTTGATTTTCCAACGGCAGCCTAATTACAAATATCACTAGTCTTGCTACTTTATGTTATTAAAAACAATGTTCCATCTTTACTTCCACACCTCGTATCAATATCAATGATTTTTTTAAAAACAAAATCATGATTATTTGGTTAAAAAAAAGAGCCTTCATGCACACGACTGTATCATACGGTAAGGTACAAAAAGTCTGGTGCATATAAATATTTTGAATAGATTTGCTAATTGTTGATATTTGTTTCACATATTTATTCTTCCGCTCTCTACCTCCCTCGCTTTCTGGAATTCCTTTTTATTCAACACTGACAGGTGACAATCAATATAAACAAAAGACACAAATTATACATTTTTTAATCTTTGAAATTCCACGGGAAGTGATCCATTAATGCATGACTCTCTTGAATAATGGCTAAAATATTTGCTTAAAAATAATCAAGAGCAATTTTTCTCTTCAACAGTTCAAAGCAACATATTATGGTGGGCGTGTGTAAAAGAATTGTCACATTTATCATGCAAAGATGAAAGGAAAGGAGTATTGGGTGTTGAACCACAGTGGAAATAGCTATGACGAAGATAACAACTTGTTTTTAAATTAAATGTCTTTCAATCATGAAAGAGCAAAATAAATAAAGTTAATTGTCATGAAAAACATGTAAATTAACAAATCAAAGATACTTGAAGTAAATCCCTATGACCTGTGATAGTAGAAATGCTAATCAAACGCAACCATACTTGAATGGCTTCTGTTAATACCACAATCGCATCAAACTATGCCGCAAGGTCCGCCTTATAAAAGCCATCAAAGATGTTATACCTCATAAACTTTTGTTAAAAAATTCTCTCAAATAATGATAATAAAAGATAAATCCTAGCAATACCCAATTTGAGCAATACACACAGTGTAGTAATGAGAATTTTGATAAGAATTAACAATTGTTACATCTGCGTCCCAGAAAGTCAGTTTCATAATTTCGGCAAATTTCGTACATTTTTATAATGTACTCATGACAATGATATTAAGGTCAATAACAATTCCATTTAAATAGGTTCAGCAGGCTGAAAGAATAATATAAACTGCCATCATTCGTTGCTAATGGATTGAACAATCTGTAATGATTGTCCAACCTAGCAACACTAGTATGTCATCAGCTGATTGACTGCCCTTTGGTTACAACTTACCCAGTTTTTCACTCTAAAAACATATGACTACATTACAAAATTGATCTATTGTGATTATCTGCAAGAGACATAATCTGAAATTCTTTCACACGTTCAGCAGATGTAATTCCTGCATTTGTGGCCACCTGTCTAAAGTGACCACCTGTATATAGTGAACACTTATAGTGACCACCAGACAATAGTACCCATCCATCTATTGTCTTCACTAATGTTATATAACGTTTTGATGTCAGATCTGTCTGGAAAGGTCACCTGTATACAGTGGCCACTTTTTGCTGCTTTCTTTTGCTGGCCACTTTGATCACATTTAACTACAACCAAGTATATTGACGTTAACACTATTTCATTGACAAAGTAGGCCCTATACAACACGCAGAAATGAAAAAGTGATATGTTTGAGCTCTGGTAAAAAAAATCATTTGAAAATAAAGGAAAGAAATATGAAAATATAAGAATCATTTTGATCACTTACCAGACCATCGCAAAGGCTAACAGCAACAGAGGAATCCTGATGTGATGTTAATTTTCCATGATAATGACAACTATCCACAGCTGGAATGTACTCCTCCACTGTCGTTTTACCACCCTTCCTGCGCTGCACCGAAAAACCCGGTGCCGTAAGCTCCTCGTTCGCCTCCAACTCCAACACAAAATCCTGAGCAAACGCGTTAAATTTAAGATGAATCGTGTTACTACTGGAGACCGAATGCGGCTCGCTTTTAAATTTGATCTCTGATGAGTTTGCAGAGTTTATTGATGATAAATTGTTTGTATTTGTTCTTTCGAGATTGTCTATACTTCTTTTCCTCCGTACGGGTTTTAAATGATGAGTGAGGTATATTCCTGTGGCGTCCACTTGAACAGGATGTGCAATTTCATAATCTGAAGGACAGAAAAAAATGAGAAAGATCAAAATAATTATACGAATGGTTATTAAAATGAAGATGAAAAGAGCTTATTTTGGCAAAAGGGTTATGGAGAATAATAACTAATTGAATGACAAAACAATGAAAAGTATTTACATCTAAACAAGGAAGCAAATGTGAATGAATAAATACATGTAAATAGACAAATTTACTTTCTTTACATACACCTCAAGTAGATACTATTTGGGTCACAAATCAGTTAATTTTATCTAACCAATGAAATAACAAATAACTTGGAATGTCTCGTTATCAAAAGGAGAGTCTACCCCAAAAATAATATTTCTTCAACAGAAGCAGAAAAATTGAATGAACAGAGCAAAAAAGTTTGAGAAAAATAGGTCAACTAATAAGAAAGTTATGAATGTTGATATATTTAGACAAATTGGCAACTGATGATGTCACAGGTACACAACTGACCATTCATTACATTCATATCAATGTCATAAAATGGTACTTTTTTTCCCAAAAATATGATTTCCTCAAAATTGTAACCATAGGATATCTCTATGACAGATATGTAGATCCACAATTTGCATGTTTACATTCATACAAATTTTGCAACTTTCTCTAAAAATGATGAATTTTCCACCATATTTATGATGAAAACTTTAGTTGTGCACCCATGATGTCATCAAATTGGCAACATCTCTGGAAATTACCACTGGTTTGCCATTTTTTTCTTTGCAATTTGATAAGACTCAGTAAACCAAATTATTCAGAATGTTATATGGGATTTCTGTTGCCATGATCTTAAAAAGGGGTAGTACATTTATATCTAGCATATTATTCATAAATCAGTCCACTAAAATATTCTCAATGAATCAAGTAACTGGTATCTAGTGTTATTTCCATTAACATAGAGTAAAAATGAATAATTTTGATATCAAAATCATCTGTACAGATTAGAATACATCTGACAAATTTCAGTTGGGCTGACCTCACATCAATACATATTACCCTAGCCTACAAGATACTGTGGTCCAATAATGTTTTTTGTACAAATGACCACAGAGGGGTATCATAGCTTGAAATCCCATTATAAATACCCATCTTATCACCTTTTGTAATCAGTCCGATTTACCTACGGCTTTAATAGTCTTTTGATGATGGTCCATAATCATTTACCTGCCTGTGTATAGTGTTCTGCTTAATCTCATGTATTGACATAGATGTTTGAGGCGGGATTTAGCGAGACAAGAAACGCAGACACTGTGTCTAGTCCCTGGGGAGCCCGGACAGTGTAAAAAAAGGCCCATTCCCAATGCAGGGAGACTGGTGTGGCCCTTCAGCAGCAACACTAGTTTGTGAAACCATTAAAGTGACAAAAGAAATGGCAACATTGCTTGGCAACCAGACCAGTCACGCTCGTCAAAACATCCCATTTATAGCCAAAATGTTATAGTGGTGGAAGCATGGAAACAGCAAAGTAATTATGCAACTTCTTCAGAAAACATTATCATTCCACACAGATTTATTATCACAATGTTTGGTTAACACTATTTCAGTAGCATTGTGCTCTTTATAGTCTGTCTGAATTTATCTGGTTTACATCAACCAACATAAAAGAGAACTCAGGAAAAGGTGGTAGATATCCGTATAAAAAACATTGCCACTGAAGACAGACTTATAATTGAAATGTTTGGTTAACACAGTAAATGAGAGGTTATTTTAAGTAGCAGTCACTTCTCAGTCTGTTGGAATTTATCTGCTTTTCATCACACAATATAAGGGAGAACTTGGAAAAATGTGGTATATATGTGTATCAAAAAGAGCAAGTAGTTATACAACTTCTTTAAAAATATTATCATTCCACACAGATTTATCATTGCAATGTTTGATTAACACATTGTAAATTGTGCAGTATTTCAATGGGCATTCTACTTTTAGCCTGTTTGAATATTTCTGGTTTTTATCACTCAATATAAGAGGGAAAGGTGGTAAATATATTTGTACAAAACAGCAAAGTTAACTAAATTCTTCAGAAATGTTATCACTACAGATACATTTATCAATCTGTTGTTTGGTAACAAAGTGTAAATGGGTATTTCTGCAGCATTCTATTGTTGGTTATGCTGCTTTTCATCAATCCACATGAGAGACAACTTGAAATAAATGGTGTCCAGTTATGCAAATATTGTCATTTCTATTTTTCAAAGCTCAACATTAAAAGGAAACTTCACCTATACATTGATGTGCTCTCATTGGATTAAATAAAATACAATGATCAAACTGTGAAAATTTGGGCAATATCTGACAATCCATTAAAATGTTATGGATTTTGTAGATTTTTATTTACACCCCTCGTGGGATTGGCAACCTGCATGCACAAAATGGCTGACAACATGGAGAGCCCCCAATTCACTTTGTACACAGAATCATGCATTTTCTTCTTTTTGTAGAAAATTAGACAAACTTTTACTTTTCTCTTCAAGTATAACAAGGACATATTGATTCTGCATGAATTGTGGGATGAATCTTGTTGATTCCTTGAAACAAAATCATATTCGTGTTAACCAAAATTGTACCGGTCATGTGTGGCTCAGTGGTAGAGCGTCTGCCCCATGAACGGAAGGTCGTGGGTTCGATCCCCGGCCGGATCATACCAAAGACCTACAAAAATGGGACCATCTGCCTTCTTGCCAGGCGCTCAGCATTTAAGAAAGGAGAAGGGTAATAATAACTTTATGTTATGCAGGGCCCGCTGGAAGAGCAGCTAACTTACAGCTAAATGTGGCTACCCTGGGTAAATAAGACATTATTATTATTACCATCCATAATGGAACAAAATTTCCACATTATATCAAGTGTAAGAAGCGAATTATATTCCATCTTTGTAAACTCTAAACCCCTTCCGATGCAAAGGGGTAAACAAAATTGCATTATTAAAGCAAAAGAAATATCTTGACAAAGAATTCAAATATCATTAATCATACAGAATACAATAATGTCAAATCTCCAAACTCATAGATAATGATTTATTTACGAGGTTCGTATCATCACCTATTCAAATGAAATCACGAGAATAGAATGACAAATCATTATTAGTTTCGGAAGTGATGGCTGTACGGAAAATCCAAATGGAATGGATTTTATTTCTCTATCATCATTCATGAAAACAGGAACAAAATTTTCTGCTGACAAATCTTGTAGGATTTAAGAAATTATCACATCCATTTGCTGAATTGGAGGATTCAATATTGCCATTCCAAGGGCTTGAGAGGGGGGGGGGGGAGGCTTAAAATATATAATCTTCAAAACACATGAATCATGTTATTTTAAGTAGTTTGTGTTTAATTCTAACTGCTTTATGAACATATTAACAGTAAACCCCCGATCTTTCTCTATACAGAAAATATGAACAGCTTTTCATAGACCCTTTACAGGGCTTAAATTAATCGAAGGCCATGGAGGCCATGGCCTTGGATGCCCTATACTCTGGCCTTGATGCCCTCCACAAAAAGGCTCATTTGCCTTGGAGATTTAGGTGCCCTTTTTTCTTTTCCCCATTCATGCTGTAGTATAAAAATGTGCCCTAAATAAAAATGGCCTTGCCCTAAAATCAACGAAATTTAAGGCTTGCCTTTAAAAGAAAAATGCAAGAACTTCTTACAAAGAAAATGGTTCAAGTTCGGCCATCTTCATATGGTTGTTCAGTAGAGAGCAACAAAACAATTTTTTGGGTGGGGGCTTACATGCAGACCAAAGTCCACAGGTTACCATAATTTGTTTACAGGAATACATTAAAAAATTCTATATTACATCTAATGTCCATTTAATATAACAACTACAAAACAACTTAGCGGAAAAGTTGTTACCACAGCACGTTATATACCACAAATTTTATTTTCTAACATCTTTCAAATCATTTCTTCAAAACATGATGAAAACAAAGCACAGGGGGCCCTGGTAAAAAAAACATGAGACAGAAAAAATACATTTTCTTCACAGAGCATTACATAAAATGAGCTATGACAATTGCACTTGTATGACCCACATTGCTGAGTTCAAGTATCTAATTTGTTCCTCTGTGGGACGTACATTGACTATGATATATTTTGTCTATGGTGGAAGTGAGCCGACGTCTGCCATTCCACTATGGAGATTCACATTTGTGTTTTGAGATGCTAAGTTCAGTCGAATATTAGCCATGTCTACACTTCGGCAAAAAAATATTTGGATGCCCTCACATTGGTCAGGGAAAAGTTAATTTTCTATTAATTGTGTTGTTATTTTTTAACACAGTTCATAAAATTAATTTAAAAAATAAGAATTGGTAGAAAGTGAAAGGCCAAACACCATACGAAAATAACTTGTCAGGTATTATTCCACATATTGTTTATAATTTTGCTGTGATTGTTGATTTTTAAGTGGAAAATAAAGTTACAGGTCAGGCCATTTTTAGAGGGTAACTCGGTTGAGGGCATCTAAGCATTTTTTGCCTTATTACCAAAACTTAGAGTTTCAGTAACCACAATCATAAAAATTAATCCCTTTAACCACATGAAACTTTGTTGGGGTTCACACCTACATATAGTTACCAAAACTTGAAGTTAGTGTCACTATTATTATAGAAAAAGGGCGCCTTTCCTCGGTGACCCAGTGATAACTCACACCCATGCTTGCACACTCCTGCTAATATATGCTGCATAATACACAAAAGATCTTGTATTTATGTGTCCTACGCATTTATGTGTACATTCTTAACGTAATTTTCGCCCATAAAATATCACAAAAACTATGAATGTGCTCTCGAGAGCGTGACATAGTAATCAAAACTTTGTTCACACCTGATATTTCGCAGGGGGCATCCCATGACCTTGACAAAACTTTTGCGAATCCTTAAGAAATCCCTCGGCATTCCAGTTCTTAAATTGCTAATAACTTGTATATTTTCTAAACATGTGTACAGGTATTTTCCTACAAGTAGCTTTTTATTTGAGTATATTCAGAAAAATTATGATCATTCCCATTTTCATTTCACTGTAATCTCTGCATATGCCTCTGCATATAACCTTGAACGTATAAATTCAATGTTCCTTCTATAAATAATGACAGACATTTCAACATCTGATTTCCCCTGTATATTTATAACTTTGGTTATCTACTTAGAGAATAAATCTCAGCCATGATACTTTTGTTGATTTAAATCCACAGGAAGTCTAGTCTGTAACTAGGAAAAAGGCAACAATGACGAAACACTTTTCACAAATCCTCTTTTGTTCAATACTGTATATCATTTCTAATGCATAATAATCATTTCAGATCATTAAGTGGAAAATAATCGTGAACAGTGATCTGAGTAACAAAAACCTTCAAGATCACTCTTATGAGACCTTGGTCTCCAAATTCAAGAGATTTCTATCTAATTCATATAAATGTTTTGGATAAATATTTTTTTCTTCTATGACAATGCAATTTGTTTTAAATTCCATCAACCAACTAAAAAAAAACAAAAAAAAAAAAAAAAAAAAAAAATAAAAGAAATAAAAAAAAAAATTTACATTAAATTTTAATTAACATAACATAATAATCTTACTAAAATGTAAAAACATTATAAATTCAAATCCTTCTGAAACAAAAATGTTCTTCTTTTTTTCCCCACTAAATTACAGGCTTCTATCTTTGTAAAAGTGTTCTGTAACAAAGGAAAATTTGATAAAAAGCAGGTGCCTGGTAATTTGGGATTCAAATCAAAGTGTGCCAGTTTTCACAACAGGCAGATTTGATGTCCAACAAAAAATCCGTTAAAAAAAGACTTTATCTGTTCCCAGGTATGGATTAAATATTTGTTGATCTATATATTTATGATCTGAACAAAACTAGACTATATAAATGAAGACAAAATCCAACCTTATGGAGTGTGACTTCATTTGGTAACTTCAAGTAGAGCATACAAAATTAGATGGATCCAATTTCAACAACTAAAAGAAAATGGATTATTATTACAATGATCCAAAAAGACACCTAACATAAATGGAGCGTCAAATTGACTTATTTATGATTTCAAAGCTTTGATAGGAGTGAGAAAGGACGATTTGATGTCAAATCAAGGTCAAAGCTTGTGTCACAACAGTTATAAGTGCAATCATTTATGTTTTGAGAATACTATCTTCTCTTTATCTGTCATTTTTTTTATGGCAAAAAATGTAAAGCTTCCATATCATTCCCAAACAATTACATTTGAGCTAAAAATTTTNGGATGAAAAAGCATTTTTATGGGAGAAACAGGTGTGTTGGTTTATATTCTTCTTCGCCTGTAAACTGATCTTGAATATCTATTCAATTCAACACTCCCTTGCTATGTGTAATAGAGTTGAAATGTGGAAAGGAATTCGTACTGGTTGGCAGCTATGCATTTGAGCCTAATTTTTTTAGGTTCCTGCGTTGTTGATTTTGTTGCTTTGTTTGTTCTAAGCAAGAATCTGTGTTGCTGGAAAACCTAAGTGAGTATAACATCAGTAATCTATTTACAACTTGATAACAAAATTAACCATTTAATTTGTGATCTTTGGCCACACTGTACTTTAAATTTAACAAAATCATTGAAATATGAAAGAATTTCTTGATCTCAAATCATAAAATACAGTCCATAATACCTTTAAAACTAACTTTAGCCACTACAGGTACATGTAGCTCCCTATAATTGAAAATCACAGATGAGGTTATGACTGACCTATGTTAAATTGGGTTTCAAAATCTAAACAAATTGACAGGTATTTTCTTTCTTTTTTATTAACCAATTCTTTTCATCTTTGGTGGTCAATCATAAATCCTTGGATTAGCTTTCAAATATTCTTATTGTAGACCAACCCAATCTATGGTGAAAACGTTCACAAAGAAATGCAAACATGTTAATCACAACTACAGATACAATAATTGTGGGTTTTCTTCATTTATGTATAGGAGAAAGCGCAAAGCAAACAAGAGGAGAACATGCTCAAATTATTTCTTTTATGGAATACTGGAACTACCCAACATCTAGGAGACAGACATTAAATAAGGAATACATTCAATGCCCAAGCTTACAATGAAGCTCTAAAGAAAACTAATTTCTGCCAATTACAATCCGTCTTGGTTTAATCTGTGCAAGTATGTGGGCGAATAAAGAAATTGTTAGTGCAGCTCATCTATATCTTCTGGTAACTATATGAAACTTTTTTTCCCCATCTCTTCTTGGTAAAGTGAACAAATGCCTTTAGAAATGCTTTACAAGCCCACTTTGTCCATATGCAGACAGGTTTATGCTTCTCAAAGGGAAAATTTCGGACAAGGATACCCCTTACATAGATGATACCAAAAGCAAGCACAACTGTTTTATTACATGAATTATCAATTTGGATTTCATGTTTATAAACAAAAACAAACTGGGGCATTTTCTGACCATGGATTGACGTCAACAAACAGGAGTTTTTAGTCTAGACGATTTCCTTGAAAATCAGGGTTTGTCTTTTCTGAACCAGCTAAATCACTAGGATCACAGCTTATGTGTAATTTGGGTGAGGTTTTTCAATACAGACTTTCAATCATTTCATACACCCAAAGCACTCTAAAATATGTATGACTACAGTATTAAATACAAATTTTGTTTCTCTTAATTCTTATCCGTATGAAAAGGACCCAGAGAATATTGTAACAAGAAAATAAACACATAAAACGGTAGTAATTATGATATGGGGAATGTGTCCAGTTAACAAGTTGTGGCATTGCAGTGGTCAATATAAAAATTAAAAAAACAATAATAGATGCAGTTTACATGTACATAGTGCACATATCCATTCTGATGAGTGCTCACGGCGCTTTGCATTATTATAACCCTGGCTTCAAAACACCAATTACGGATCTATGTTTTATCACAAGGCACTATAAATTCAACATTTTAAGCTAGTAGGTCCTATACTAATTTCAAAGAGCTTCAAAAGGTATAACATGTTGGACCTTAGAAAAGTCAAAGCTGCAAATATTTTAGTATACCTTACAGCAATACTTGTCATACCGAATTACGACCTGTGAATTTAGAAAATAAAGGTCATTTTATAATAATTTTTTTTTGTTGATTTCCACTCTGATAATGAAATCTCTCATCAGTGATCAATTGGTAAACAACCTTGTTTGATTTTTATGAGTTTCAACTGCCCCATTTCCATTCAAATTACATTTTACTACTCAAATTTGGCAACAAATCTATGAAAATAGGAACAAATCAAATAACTCTCTGAATAGAAATTAGACATTATTGAAATCATATTTTAATGTTGCTAAAGACCAACTGAGAATAGACCTCGTTGACTATAGACCAACTTGGGAATAGAACATGTATCTAGAGACCAACTGGAAAATAGACCATGTGGCTTCATAACCGACTAGGAAATAGACCAAGTGACTATAGACCAACAGGGAAATAGATGAGTAGCTGTAGACCAACTGGCTATAGACCAACTGAGAAATAGACCAAGTGGATATAAAGATCAACAGAAACCCATAAACAACCCATATACATGTACATCAATTGTATACTAATGTATCAATCTGTCACATTGCTAATGGGAAATGTGTCAAAAGTACACAAAAGCCACCTGTATAATCTTTCTGTGTAGACTCATGAAACATATTATCACCACATTTTATAGCCTTTTAGAGATATGCCTTGTTTTCTGTCGATGTAAACAACACATAAACCCAGAAAAATGAGCCACGTTCTGTCATTGAGACAACCAAAATACATATCAATGATACTAATAAATGCAATAAAGTACCATTAAAATGTGCTTGGTTATCAACATACTATCATTTGTAGGGGCTCTATTAAACATGAAGGCTATTGGACAGTTGAATCAAGAAAAACTTTGAGCAAATTGGTCAATTTGGTGGATCATTGATAAGATAAAGGGTGATTGTAGTCTCCATGTGAACAATGTGCATTGAATGTTACCACCATTAGAATGTGATGTAATAATGCAATTTAATCAAAAGTCGTCTATATGTGGAAGAGAATGAGGTTTTTATCTGCACTAGCGATTGAAGCATTACAAGTATACATGTACATTCATCTGCATAGAAAAGAAAGAATGTTTACCAAGTTATGACCCATTCCCCAATTTTCCCATTTCCTCCCTGAAATTTTGAAGTATTGTACTAATGGACAATGTTGATACACCCACCAACAATAATAATAGTAATAACATGAATATT
The DNA here is from genome assembly GCA_036244855.1 of Temnopleurus reevesii. Lineage (NCBI taxonomy): Eukaryota > Metazoa > Echinodermata > Echinoidea > Temnopleuroida > Temnopleuridae > Temnopleurus > Temnopleurus reevesii. Next base: position 72,834 of record BQKZ01001075.1, read on the forward strand.
TATACAGCGCCGGTATCCGTCAGGCTCTGACGCTCATGGCGCTTAACAGAAAACAATAATTTATACATACATAATTGAAACAAGGGGAAATTAAATACTTTTGCTCAGCACACAATGCTATCTCAAAAAATTGAAATAAAATAATTAAATATTTTATTAGATTATTGAAAACAGAAAAATCTATAATCATTTCAAATATCTTTTGTTGAAATAGCTTTGAAAATTGTTATTTCAACCACCCAAAATGCACAGCTTGTGAAAAGAAAATGAAAAAAGAAACCACTCAAAAGCCCACACTGCATGCCCAGTTTGATTTGCGTAAACATTCACAATTACATGATTCCAAAAATCTCTGGCCTCAATGTTCATTTTTCAATACTTGCATGAATAATTTTGGGTACTTGTCTTCATCTTCAATGCTGACTTTTTCATAACCCTGTTTTTTTTTTCTCTCTCTTTCCCTCTCCACATACATATGTACATTGTTCATTCATCCACTACTAAGCCCCTTTCTTCTGAATTCAGAATAGAACAGACAGCCATTTTTTTCAACTCCTTTTCTTTCCTTTTTAAAAATGGAGTGACCATTGTAAAAGTGGAACTGGACAAGAAAAGTGAACCGAAGGTCACTCTGCAGACTGAGTGCTATAGTTGCATGAATACAGTTGTCAAAGTTTTTCAGCAGTAACACAGCAGTTGTGGACTTTCTTCTACAAACATGTATCCTACATTGAATAATGACCAAATATGAATAACATAAAAAACCTATGCACCTAGCATTTATTCTAGAGGCTCCTTTTTCCTTACTACCGGGGTATATTTCTTATCATTTCTTCTTCCACACGTCCCCCCCCCTTCCCATATTCTTTCTTTTTTATTTGGGTCTACTCCAGATTATGTTGACTGACATCAATACATGTCTAGGCAGTCAAAACCCAAGCAAATAGAAAATTCTTTTAGGGACCCATCAAAAAAGCAAACTAATGTAATACCTGTATCATAATGTTGTAGTTCTTCTTCATTTCATAACTACATGAGAGAGAGAATTTATAACAAACCAAATAGCATATGAATTTCATATATGTGAGAGAGCCTGTTCATTAACTAGACGAAGGGTAATTTCCGTAAA
>BQKZ01001075.1:74230-86891 GCA_036244855.1 Temnopleurus reevesii
CCCCCCCCCCCCCCCAACAAATGAAGCAAAACTATTCAGACTTTCAACAAATCATAATTTCAGAGGATAAACCCCACAAAACTTTCTCTCACCTCACGACTTAACACCAAGGAATACATAGAAAGAATAGAAAAATCCTCAAGATAATAACACTTTGATGTGTGAAACGGAAGCCATTTGGTGACAAAAAACACCTTTCCGGAAGGGTGTTTGGCTGGGAGAATTCGTAAAAGAACAGCAGAAGCAAAATAAATAAAAACGCCATTTACGTGTCATCTCTTAGTGCTTGGTCAAAGCCTGATCATCGCATTGTAAATCAATATTCATATTTGAAAGAATATCCTCCAACGGTGTCACTTAAAAGCTTAAATGTGTTACAGACTTACAGGAGGGAGTTGGAAGTATAAATGGAAAAGTCACACTTTTTCGATAATTTTACCACTTTGAATTCAATAAGATTCCCTACAAACTTGTGGAATAATCTCAAAGAAATAGAGAAGTATTATTACGAAGGCGTTATGCATAAACTAGTTATTCAGATGATATCAAACAAGTTGCGAGAGAGTATCAATAAATAGACAGGATTTATTAGGATGGTCATACAGTAATGGTTCCTTAGTGAACTTTTCGTGAACTTCTGAATTCCAGATGAAGCCTATAGAGGTGCAAGATACGTAGAAATAAAGGTATTATTATGAAAATATCAGGCATATGGAATTCCGAATTCTGGGGAAGACACCTTAATGAAACTACTAAATCTGGTTTAAGGATTTATGATTAAATGAATAATAATACATGTACTCTTTTTATGCAAAGTAATCCATTATCAATATGGGGTCAGATGACAATTAAGAAAATTTATGAACTGCAATTATCAAATTTCTAATATAGGGCATTCCTTTTTTAAACAGGAATGTCATCTGAAGTTTGTGTTTATTTGTAGGAGATTTTGATAAACTTTCAAAACCTTCTTCTGAAAATGTTTGTACATTGATTAATTAAATTTTACAGGGTTTTTCAGCATTAGTATCAACCATCATATTTCTGGTAAACATGAAATTGGTAAGAAAATGTGAAAAGTTATGAAACCATTCCACACAAGAAAATCTATATTTATTTGAAATACATAATTATCATAAAATAACAAATGTTTAGCTCTTTCCTGAATTTGTTGTAGTCAAAGTAGCGACATCCACATCCACCTAAACTCCTGGCTGTTCTCCTAACTATGAAAATGACAAGACAACTTTCCACTACTGTGATCGCAAACAATGTACAATACATTGTAGCCACATGGTTGCAACATTCCTCACTGCCATCCATGGTTGCACATTTCAAAAGAGGTTATTGTGTTCTTGTGAAGTTTGGAAACATTGTACATTGTCAGTTGATAACATTAACCACAAAATTGAAAAGCTCTGTAAATAGAATGAGTGCACTATAAATATGTTAAGCAGGTGGAAATAAACTCTTGAACTTTTGCCTTCAAGGTACACTTCGAGTTAGGTGGCATTCATTTAGAAATTATGCAAATAGTTAGGTTTGTGAGGAGAAACTTTGCTTTACCTTTGCTTTCAAAGGTTCCTGAGAGCATCTTGGTAATTGCGGCTTTGTGGGTTTGAACCCCAGCCACGGTTCATATTTCTTTCAGCACGAAATTCTTCTACATTGTGCAACACTCAACCCAGGTGGAGTGAATGGGTACATCACAAGACCATTCCCTGTGATTCTAGATTACCACGCAGTGACTGAGCTAAAGACTGGGTTATAATAATACATTTGCCCCCATGAGCACTCAGCCAAGTTTATCTGTATTATCTTGATTTAGTGCCCCTTTCCTACTTTGTCTGGAATCGAGGGCTAGCGCAACAGAGTCCTAAATTATATGATTACACCATCTACTTCATAAAAACTCCAAAACAGTGACCTTATACTTCCGCACAGTCAGAAAAATTAGCAGAAGCAGACAAAATTGGGTTCTGTATTCAAATGTAATTACTTCTCAAACTCAATGGCAATGCTGTGCCGCAGAGACGCAGACAAAATAAAATGAAGACCCGCAGATACCATTGGTTGGCCTGTGTTGCATTATAGCCAATTAGCTCCTAAGCAAGGGCAATTTTACAGTCTCTCACCAAGAGAGGATAGTCTACAAACATAAACCCAATTTTCTATAGTTTTTATATGCACCGCATAATTCGGGTAGTATCAGAGTCTGGATTGGTAGACTAGCATTGAAACTTTTGAAGTATTGAAGTATGTGTATTACCAATAGTTGCTAGTCTCCCCCTCAAGACATAGTACAGGGAATAATTTTTCTGATATCGCATCACAATTAACTAAGCATTTTAACAGGATTGCTATTCAAATGATGTTTTGTTTAGCAAGTTTTTTCACATAGAACTATACAGTAAATTGTTGGAAATGTTACCTCAATGTCTAATGAGGTGTTGTCCAAAAGTTGCAATTGATCGCAAATTGCAGTTGATCGGAACGAGCCAATCAAAACCATTGTTCTATTCGCGTCTTGTTAAATGCGCATCTTGTTATCATGCGCATACCATGCACGAATGAAAATGCGCGTTACAATTTGCAAAGTTGCAGTTGGTTTAGAACAACACACCCTAAGTAATACTGCTAATCAAATATGAAAAGTAAAATTATTCCCAGCAGTAACTGTACTCCCAACAATAAGCAGCCACAATTGAACTACAATGTCTCTTCATTTGGGTCTGTGCTTGCAGACTTATAACAGCATCCCCTCAAAATTAATAACCATCTTTATATTAGAGAAGGTAACCTTTCAATTAAACCTTTTTCCATATCAGACCGATTTGATTTACTTGCGTCCATAAATAAATGCCATTGTGTTTGAACTAACAATGTTGCGGTAAGACCACATAATACACCGAACATTAGGGTACCCTAGAGGGTTTATAAAATTAATCACAATTTTGCAACAGGTACAATTCAATAATTTAACCTAATTTAAAATCTTTGTAGGCTTCAATTTTGGTTGAGATACCCAGGGATGGAGTTAAACGGCTCGTTCATTCACCTAAAGATTAAGATGGCCATTATGATGTATTATTGGTATCTCCATGATATGATGTCAGGGTTATTCATTAAAAAAAATGTAGGTTGATACAGTTCCTGATACAATTTTCCTTTTTTAAATTAACATTTTATTCATTTCTTTACACGGCAAACATATCTTTTTCAAATATATAAAATATTCCAACAAATATGTGACCTTTGGGTGCAAAAGTCAAGTTGGAAGGCAGGCCTAACGAGTACATATTTGATCCAATATTTTATTGTGTAATGGCATTCATGACACAAAACACTTTGAAAATGTAAAGCCCACTTCTCTAAAATTGTTGTTTCACTCTACTTATTTCTATCAGTCCAATTAATTCCAAAGTCTTGATAACCTTGACTTGCATAAAATATCAATTATTCAAATGTAGCTTATCCCTTGGAGGCAATTCTCAAACCTTTACAATCCTTTTTGGAGATTGCTTGAGATAATATAAAGCTAGTTAGCCTGCGGTGTATCAAAATCCAGTGTTAAGTCTTGCTACCAAAGTGGAGTCACTGACAAAGTTATCCCTGTAATGTAGTCCACTTCATGAAATGGCCTTTGCATTTATCCACAGGTGGTCAAAAACTTGAAATCGCAAATTTGAATTATATGCCAAGTTCCAGATGAAAAGTAGCACATTTCCTCACATGTTACACATATGATGCAGTTTTTATACAGGTGTGCATGAGAGCAGTGAGTCTTTGGTATGTATAAATAGAATATAAAATGATTTGGGTCATTTCAATGGAAAAGTTAAAATTGATCAGTAAATCTAAGGTACAAGTGATGACAAATGTAATTCAACTATAAGTAAATTCAAATATCATGAATATAACATAAATGACAAATATTTCTCATAAATAAAAATTCAATTGTGTGCCTGCATGTAGTCCGGAATACATACCTTTTATAATGCTGTTCATATCAGGGACCATTATGGGTAGTTTTTTCTAGTACACACCGGTACGTGCATTGTTTACACTGCACGAAATCACCTCCGTATTAGAAAAACTACCCATAACGCTCTCTGAAATGTACAACCATAAAGGCACGTTTTGATGCAGAATTTTGGAATTGAACCAGTTACATATTTCCGTGGTTATAGAATGGTCAGCAATATTTTTGGTTAAGTAAACATCTTCATTTTAACAAAAAAATTGTTTCAATGCTATATATTTTCACTACCCGTCAAACCCATCTCGAGGTATATCCTTATTATTCATTTACCTTTTTTATGAGATTTAATATCTCAATCATAATAGCGGTTTCAACTTCCTGTTTGAACCTGGGCCTGGAGATGAGTGGATTAATCCCTTTCACATGCCTATGTCAAAGCTAAACCACAGTGTAGTCNAAAACTTTGAAAATTCATAACTTTTGAATTGATTATCCGATATTGCTCACATTTTTCACAGTTTGTTAATCTTATTTTTCTTCATTTAATGATAGCAATTTAATGTCTGAGTGTAGTTCCCCTTTAATATAAAGATAGTTAGCCTGTAGTGTAAATCCAGCGTTAAGTCCTGTACTACCAAAGTAGAGTTCCCTGCAAGGCTATGACAAGGTTATCCCTGACATTTAGTCCACTTCATGAAATGGCCTTCACATAATGCATCCACAGGCGGTTGAAAACTTGATACCACAAGTTCGCATTGTAGGATACACTCAATATGCCAATTTCCAGATAAATAGTAGCACAATATGATACAGATTTGTACACATATAGAAAAAAGACTTAGCAAGTCTACATGTAAGTTGGTAAGAGAGTATAAAATGGTCATTTTAATGTAAAAGTTAAAGTGCTTGATAAATCAAAGGTCCCCCTATGATGAATGTAGCATATTTTTAACTAAGTGAATTCCATGAATATCATAAATATAATATATATTCAAAAACTATTTCTTGTAAAGTAATAAATAAAATTATTCAAACAAATATATATTAATAATACCTCTTATTTACCCAGGGTAGCCACTTTCAGCTGTAAGCTGTTCTTCCAGGGGCCCTGCATCCATATCCATTCTTAAATGACAAGTGCCTGGCAAGAGGGCAGATGGTCCCATTTTCATAAGACTTTGGTATGACTCGCCAGGGATCGAACCCACGACCTTCCATTCTTGGGGCAAATTAAAATTCCATTGTGAACCTGTAGTCAGGAATTGATGTTTAATTTCCGAATTGCACTGGAGTTGCATCTCTTTGAGGTGAAGGAATGGTCAGAGATTTTTTTGTTTAGAAAACATCTGTATTCAAACAAAAAAGGCACAATGCTATAGATCTTCACTACCTGTCAAACCCACCCCGAGCTGAATCGTTATTATTCATTTAGTTTTTTATGAGATTTCATATCTCAATCATAATAGCGGTTTCAACTTCCTGTTTGAACCTGGGCCTGGAGATGAGTGGATTAATCCCTTTCACATGCCTATGTCAAAGCTAAACCACAGTGTAGTCACCTGGTGCCCTGTCCGTTTTGTGGAATCTTTTCATCCCTGACATAGCGGTAGATTGCTTTGAACAATCAGTCTGGAGTTTAGAGGTGAGGGGTAGGACAATGACAAAGGGAAATTTTTCATTTGGTACCGCCCTCAAATGACACATACAAAGCCGGCTACGCTCCTAATTGTTCTTTCTGTTTCGTCTTCATCTTCGAATCCTTTTCAACTTCTTCTTCAGCTTTTCCTCCCATCATCCTCTTCTTCCTCCTTCTTCCCTCCCCTCCCCTGCTTTTTATTTATTTTTTTTTTACTTCTTTTCTCCTATTTTATTCTCCACCTTCGTCTTCTCTTTTTATTTCTTCTGAATTTCATTCTCCATCTCATGTTTCATCTTTTAATCTTTCTTCCTTTTTCCATCTTCTCCTCATTCTCATACTTCTACTTCTCCCTCTTCTTTATCAGCATCATACCCTTCTCCTCATTCCTTTCCTTCTATTTTGCCTTCTCCTGCTCCTATATCTTCTCCTCCTCCTTCTCCTCCTTTTTTCTCCTTTCATTTCCCCTTGACTTGTCATTGTCCTTCTTCTTTTCTTTGTAATTTCTTATCTTTTTCTACTTTTTATTCTTTTATTATTTGACTATTTGAGCACTTAATATCAGAATGAAGGTCAATCAATGGCCAGATTACAGTATCAAGCCGAATGTTTGCACACTTTTTATAACAAGAATATCATAATTGTTCAGAGTTTTCTTTTCTGCTACATCTTCATACCTAAATATCAAAATTAACTCATTTTACACCAGAATAAAGTCATGAGGTCATGCAGAGCCTCAATGAAATCAAGTTTACCAAGGGTTCACTATTCAAAGAATTAAGACTTGGTCCAGGTGAGCCGAGCTTAAGGCTCCGCCAGAATGTCTACAACTGACGATGGCTCGTTGTGAGTAAGTTCTGACTGATCATTAGGAGGCAAAAAAAAATTGTCTGGATGCTCTCGACCGACCCGATCTAGTTGGTGTTTCACCAAGGAACGAAAAACTTTAAGAACAATTGGTGTAAGTTCTTGTGCTGAATACTCGTAGCGTTACCAATCATTAAGATTACAAGCTGATACCAGTTGTTCTTTGTATTTCGTATCCTGGTGAAACATCGTCCTGTACCTTTTCTTGCCTTTTACTCCAAGTTAACAAAAAATACCAGTAAAATAATACGGAGACATGAGAATTACAAACTGAAAATTCAATTTTAAGCAAAAATTACACATAAACAGGTGAAATAAAACCTGAAACATAATTTTCAGGCGTTATAGGGCTGCTACTTTATTCTAAAACATATGTTCTACATAGATCTACTGTAGAAATAAAATAAAAGATCGAAAACTAATTAATTTCCGACCAACCGATGGAATTTGTATTAGTCATTCTTGTGCATCCGAACAAGTTTGTTTTGCCTGTCTCACGTCCAGAGGATTAAAATCCCCAGGAGTCATGCAGTAGGGACTACCTGGGCATCAGGGGGTTAATCACGCTGGGTGGAGGCCCTCCCCAAACCCCCTGACCATCCAGGGGGTCTCAAACAGTTGACTGGGATTAAAAAGTTCATACCCTTGCAAACAATTAATTAGAAATATGACAGATTTTTTTTTTAATTTAATTAATATGAACAATTAGGAAAGACTATATATGGCAATGGACACCTGTGGTACAAGTGAATGTACTTTTGAAATTTGAGCTTGATGACTTTCCAAGTTCATCAAGAAACACATCATACAGTTTAGGGCAATAGATCTTTTGTCAATCTTCAATTGGTTATCATACACAGGAGAAGCAATTTGGGTAAACAAAATTGGTTCACATAATATGTATAATTGTAATGCCCAGTACTGTATCAGCTGAAAATATAATTCATTAGATGGCCTCCAAACTTGTGGACAATAATCATTCAAAACATGAAAATAATACTTACAATGTAACTATTGTGGGGAAAGGTCTGATATTGAAGGAATCAGTTGCTAAAATTTATTGGCGCTAAAATGTCAGCATTTATTAGTACAGTATTCAAAATCAGATTTGGTTTTATCATACACAATATTGCAATCTACAACATGATGTACTGATGGCTGACAAAATCGACTTTCTCATTTTCCTTCTTCTTTTTAATTATGCCATAAATTTCCAGGAGTTATTTATCCTTAGTATTTAGCATTCAGTAAACATGTTGTTTATTGTTGTGTATGCTTATTTTCTGGTCTTATGAGGACAAGAGTTTATCCTTAAACTATACAAATCAATGAGGAGGATGCCACCTTTATTGACAGAACCACAGCTTAATTCTGACTGATCATTCAAGACTGGAGAATGGTAAAACCACAAGAGTAAAATTCTTGAAGAGTTGATGAATTAGTTCTATCCTGGCCTTTGTTAGTCACAGGGTTGGGTCTTGACAAGGGGATCATGGGATCTGGTCTAAGATGTCAGGTCCAGTTCAGGGACAAACTTAGACCCCGTTCTGACATACGGCATAATTAATGAATTTTCACAGAAACTACTGTATAAGCCAATATTATCGCAATTTTGGACCAGTTTGACTCATTGGCGTGTTGTTATTTTCACGTTTTTGACAGTCTTTGTACACACATGAATGTGCATCATTTGGAGTGGAAATTTTTGCGAGGCCAAAACCACTGCAAAAATGTCAGCTTATACAGTAATTTAACGGTAGGTCTGAAAGGGACAAGCGGTGATGAAACTAGACTTCCAAACTGGTTTGGAAATCTACTTACCGAGGTAGATTTTGTGACCAGGAACCAATTCTGCCTGTAATGTAAAAGCTCGGAACTGGTAAAGTGGTAGTAAGTTGTAAATTTCACCCTGAATATGTCAAACAACTGGCTGTTCCCGCTCGCAGTATGCAGAGACAATGCGGTCCAGAAATGTACAGATCAATATAAAGTTCATGTTGAAAGATCGACTTGAGCTGTTTGTCCATCATCATAACAACAGAGCCACTTTTCAATTCACAAGTCTGTGATCTGGACAGGGACATAACTAGCCTCCCAAATCTGCTTTCAAAACCAGTTTGGTGGAAGCCACTTTGAAAACCAGGTATGAACAGCGTCAGAGGTGCTAAACATTCCACAATATGCATGATGATAGAAATTAAAGTGTGAATCTGGTAACAGCTGAACCAACAATTTTCCATGTTCCATGTTACCAATCAATATGCTTTCTCTCCAGAAAAAGTATTTGGCTCACCTATTACATGTAGGTGATTCACATTTTAAATTGTCATGACAATTTTGGAACGGTTGGCAACTCTGTGGATCACCAAATATTGTGCCTGCTGTGACCAGGAGCTCCGCACAAATCCTGTACGGAGTTCAGAATTAACTCGTGAACTGATTAACATATCCTGGGTGTCACCACCACAGAAATGGACATCCCTCACAAAGATTTGAGGTCAGTAAAACAAAAAATTATAAAGTCCCGACATATGGTTCTGGCGACGATGCGACAAGAGGACTGCTGGCTATCTGTCGCCTGTTACTTACACTCTAGTACTATGAAACCCCAGTTACACTCTTCTGACTAAAAATACCCAATAAATTGCTCCTTCTCTATATAATAATAATAATAATATTAGGTGCCATTTATATAGCGCACATATCCACTCTGCTGAGTGTTCAGGGCGCTATGCATTATTATTACCCTAGGCTTTAGCCCAGCATACACCAGTGCACATGGCATTTAAAGGAATAAATATTCCTGCTAGATACCCATTCACCTCACATGGGTTTGGTGCAGCATAATGTGGATGAATTTCTTGCTAAAAGAAATTAACACCATGGGTGGGACTTGAACCCAAGACTCTCTGATTGAAAGGCAAGAGTCAGAAACACACCGCGCCTCCACATGGTTTAATGCAGGAAATATGCAGTCCTGAGACCATTGTAAGAGTGGATTTTGTAGCAAGCTTTATGGCACACTCAGTCACCCCTGTCGTGTTAAACTGTGTAACTGGATCCTGATAGCGCCACTTTATGACAATGACTTTCTAGCCCTAAGGGTGCTTAGTTTTGAAAGGTGCGAGCTGTTGCGTGTAACTATAAACACCAAGAATGAACTTTATAACCCTCTTTAAAGATGTACTTTACTTCGGGGGACATCTTTGAAAACAAATCACATGTAAAATGGATGTCAATGCTAAACTTGTAGCACATTTGTGAGTGAAAAACAATCTTTTTATTTACGTCCTCTTATGAATTTTGTGTGTTTCATCTCAGCTCTGGATATGTTTGAAGATACTACACCAATTACCAAGATACTTTTTCTTTTTTTATTTTTATTTTTAGCTTAATTTTTATTCTTTATTCTTTATTCAGAATATTCTCCTTCAAATGTTACCAGATACTGTGATTAAATGATAGTTTTTATAAATTGTTTTATATTCATTAAGAAATAAAAAGTGCATACACTGTACATTTGTGAGAACATCGTACTGGTATTATGAATTACAGCATCAATACAGTAAACTGGAGCAACATGTATTGGTGAAAGTGGTATTTTTACTAGACTTTTCTTTTCCTTTTATATTTTTTTTTTTAATCCCCTAAATAATCCTTAGGTATGATGAACTTACTGAAAGACGTTGAAGAAAACAACAAAATTGATTTATACAACTTGCAAAACAAATCCATTCAAAATCTATGGTAATGATGATGGATACCTGTTCTACTATTCAGAAAAAATACAAAGAAAATAACAGTATTCAGTAAGCTTTTTGCAGACAATTTTATTTGCCATTCAATATTGTCCCAACGGTGCCTAAATTTCAGGGCAACTGGAAAAATACAAAAGCATGGTATAGTATCAACAAAGGTAATTATCATTAAATCTCCCCCTACCTTTAGAAAATTATTCTTCGCCATCGGAATTGAGGCACGTCTCACTCGCACAAAAGTTTTTATTCCATCGTAACAAGGGGGAAAGTACCCAATTATCCTCCCAGTCCTGCCTCATGAAGCCACATGATCCAGCCCATTTAATCGAGTTATAATCGTTTCCTCATTTTCGTTGAATTCACATTTTGCCCCTTTCTCTAAACTGATTGCTGGTCGTAGCTAGTTATAACTGGAAAATGGTTTTGATAATTATCTCATTAGAGATTAGTGAAGCTGAGGGGTGTTAGACGAGGAGAGCAAATTAGAAATGAATAGCCCCTTCCTTCCTTTAAGAAGAGGAAGCTGATATATATGGGTAACAAATTGCTTTCAAATGCATATGAATGCATTTCCTACAGTATGGATTAAAATAGTGGTATATAAATATGATGAGGTTCTACAGAAATTCAGTCTGTGTGTGACCATTGGCTTTAACAGAAACCTAGCTTTGAAGGTGTTGCAAATGAGGGTGATTTTTCAACTCCAATATGACAGATACTGATCAGAAATTTCCAGATCAAAACATCAGTTTGAAGAAAGGGAAAGACTGGTATTCTTTGACAACTTCATCTTACGTTACACTCATTGTGTACAAAAATTTGAAATTCCTTGGGTGTTTTGTGGTCTTTTGCATGACATTTCTTTACATTACAAATAATTCTTAAAAATATGGCAAATATGGGAAATTCCAGATATTTCCATCTATTGAAGCATTTATCAAATGCTTTTGATGTCACTTTTTATACTCTCCTGTTATCTAGACTGTCATTGAGTTCAAAGCAAGGAGCTACAATACACCTTGGATCATATTTCATAAAGTGACTTGCAATCACTAAATGATTAAAACAATTCATCAGCTTGGGTGCTTGTGCTACATAAGATGTGAGAGATAAAGATGGCAGCCAAGATACTCCCTGTCTTACGAATGTTTACTGAAGGAGAATGCCAAGTGACAATCACTAGGACGAGAGTTTGATACCAGGTCATAAAACATGGCATAATATCATCTTCTGTTTATAAACTTTGAGGTCAGGATGAGGCAGCCTGAAGCCATCAACCTCTCATCTACTTGTACATGTAGGTCTGGTCAAGTTCATTTGCCAAACCCAGAGCTGTCGACCTCACAACTATAAAAATCATATAATTTTACCATCAAAATCCTATTTTCAGAACAAAACTATTTTATTTGTAGCTTCCATGCTTTCCAACATTGCATCTCCAGGATCATATTTTGTCCTATAAATGCCCTATTTTCACTGAAAAATCCTCATTGGCACCTCTGTTATCACCCTGTATCATAAAGGGGCAAATAAATGAATTGTTTGAATGTCAAATGAGAATCTATTTTGTAAATTTTAGGATATTGTTTTATAATGTATATGAATGAATTATTAATCAAATGAAATATATACATAACTTTGCTATATTTTGTATTGATGTCATAATAAACTCTTATTCATTTTCCTTTGAGCTTTGCACATTCAGATTCTTAAAATGCCATTTCCACCTCTGTCAATCTTTAAAAAACACATTCCCGTCCATATAAAATAATGCTATTTCACAAAGGAGGATCATTTTTCGCGGCATGAGAGTGTTCATGCTACTCTATGCAAAGGTTCTTACTTTCTGCAGTATGTACATTGTACAAGTACTTCTCATGAATCATGATTTTCAATGTATTCCACAATCACCGAGACATTTTAACCTCACATTTCCTAGATGGAAACTGACATTTTCAGGGTTATTGGAATAAAAGATACATCATGTGAGTTGGTTGGGCTGTGCCAAACATGATTTCATTAGAATCGTGGATCATCAATTATCACATGCTACTGTGAGAGATCTACCTTGGAAAAAACACACCCCCATGTACCAATTCAGACCAGAGAAAATAGTTAGGTTCACACTGAAAGACCAAAACTGTACTGTCCCAGAAACTACGACAGTCCCACGGAAGCTTATACGAGCAGCGCAAAGGCAAGAGTGTATGATGGGGTAACAATAATTCGTATCCTTTTTCTAGAGCATTTTTGGATCGTGGTACTTAGCACAATATATCTCCTAAAATACAAAATTATTTTTTTTAATCTTGGCACAAAATGAAACTAGAGATTTCAGGCTTCAAATATTTCCCAAAATAAAATTAATCCACGAAAGAATCACGGAGATATCGCGATATCAAAATTCGATTGACGAAA
>BQKZ01001075.1:89995-118563 GCA_036244855.1 Temnopleurus reevesii
ATAGCCGCCCCCCCCCCCCCCCCACCACCCAATCACAAAAGGGGGAATTTTAACAATATATTTAGAAATGTCAAATTCTGTCAGGAATGGAAATAATGCAGGGAATTTAGTTCAATGTTTGCTATACAAATAAAAAGCAACATGTGATTGTGTACATGATCAATTGCAGCGTAATAGCTATTTGCAGGCATGTAGAATAAAGACATTTAAACACAGCGGGAAGTAGATTGATCTCCTGGCCCATATTCAAAATGTCTGAAATCATTTAATAAGTAAATGATTAGAATAAATAACAGAATAACTGATTGGACATGTTATCTTTGATGAAAGAGGAATTCAAACATGATACAAAAATACTGGAGTAAATAATGCGCTAGATTCCTATTTTGTGCCATATCAACTGAACCCTCCATTCTCTGGTCTATCTTTCCGTAAATCAAAGATGAATTCCAGAACTATGTGAAAAGAGACAAAACAGTGCCATTTTCAGACCTCTCCGGCTAGTCATTCCACAATTGTTAGAATGTACCTACGCAAAGTCGAAGCAAGCTTGAGATATAAATCATCCCCGATCGTCCCCTTTCAAGTCCCGCCTGTATAAAAGCTAGACAAATATACCCGGACAAATGTTACAAATAGAGACGCCAAACATTTGCAGTTGGTTGGGGGATTGATAGCACACACAAATAAGTGAGAAAAGTTTACTCTACGAAGCCAATTACAAAGGGCAACCCATCTTTTTCGTTCCCTGCATTCTTTTTTTAATTGGGGATTTAATAAGGGTTGAGTTTCTGGACCAACAAACATTGCACTCAATTACACCACTCACAGAGGTTTACATTATAAACTTTGTAGGAATAGCGAGCATCAAAAAGAAAATTTGAAGACATTAATAGTTGTAAAGATGTGGTCTGTATTTTCTCTTTGATATCACCACAAAATCAAATTTTCCTCCTTTTCCCCAGGCAAGCATACACCAAGCAAACCACATTGTTAATTTAGTAATCCAACTTCTGTTCAGTTATCAAATAATCTGTGGATCCATTAAACATTATTGTTCAATTCTTTGTTGCCATAAAATTTGATACAGTAAATCAATTTTATGGACTCATATTAGCAACCTGCTTTAACCTTAGTCACTCAGTAAAGTTAGGCCTACTTAATTTTAATCACTTTGTATCACTTATCACAAATTCTTTATTCCTCTCTTTTGGTGAGCGGGTATAGCGGTATTGGCTGCTTTCAGATTTTGTCTTCTGATCGTTATTTGGTCTTTTGATGTGGGATTTCTTTAAGGAATGAAAATTTACTACATCAGTAAACCTTACAATTACATTAATCAAGTCAAAAAAGAGCTTGAGCTTTCGATCCTAGCAGAATCTTAATCATAAACAAAAAGACAAGAAAATGAAGTGAACACACAAGTATATAGAAAAAGCTAAAGCGAGGAGGTGGAGAGAAAGAAAGAACAGGATGTAAAGGGCAACCAATCACAGAGCAAGGAGGGAGGAATAAAGGAACTCCAATGCTTGAACAAAAGAAAGGTGACCAGCTGGAGGAGAGCTTGGGACAAAACAATGAAGGGATTAGAGAAGTGTGAAAGTTGAGAGGGGTGAAGGGAAGGTGAGAAAGCCAAGTAGAAGACTAAAGGTAAACATAGGTGACCCATGAAATAATAATAATAATTAATTAGATAATTTATATAGCGCAGATACTATATGGATATACTCTACTGCGCTGTGATGTTAGGGTCTGTGGATATTGTTACTAAAATAATGCATAAGTTACAAGATATTATTGAAAAGCTTCACGAAATAAATGAGTTTTCAACAAGCTTTTAAAAACAACTACAGATGGAGATGATCTTATTTCTATTGGCAATTTGTTCCAAAGTTTTGGAGCAGCACAGCTGAAGGCGCAGTCACCAAGTGTCTTTTTTGTCTTAAGATGTGGTAATTTTAGAATAAGTTTGTCCTGTCCACTTCGTAAATTGTGGGAATATTTGTTCGACTTAAACGATAATAATTCAGACAAGTAGAAGGGTGCCTGACCGTTCAGTGCCTTGTAGGTGAGCAACAAAATTTTGAATGCAATCCTTTGTCTTACGGGCAACCAATGTAATTCAATAAGCACAGGGGTAATATGAGAAAAACGAGAAGAGTTGGACACAAGTCTTGCACATGCATTTTGAATACGTTGAAGCCGGGCTATCTGGGAATCAGGCAAGCCATACAGCAATGCATTGCAGTAATCTAATCTACTACTTATGAATGCATGGACGAGGGTTTCAGTGTCCTGGTTGCTTAGGTATCTACGAATGTGACGTAAGTTGTGTAACATATAAAATGCAGACTTGCATGTGTTAGAAATATGCTTTTCCATATCTAAACGAGTATCAAGCCAGACTCCAAGGTTTTTTACACAGCTAGATGATTTCACTTCAGAGTTACCAACTTTTATGATACATGAATCAAGCTTTGCCACTTGCCTTGGTGTACCAACAACAAGAAACTCAGTCTTCCCATCATTGAGCATTAACTTGTGTTCGGACAGCCAAGACCGGACATAGCTGATACATGATTCTAGGATAGAAATACTGTCAGTGCGATGTTCCCCATCAGGGCGAAATGATATATACAATTGAGTGTCGTCTGCATAGCAATGACATGAAATATTAGAGAAATGGCTTTGAATTGTGTTGAGAAGATTTGTTGTGTAAAGTGTGAAAAGGAGGGGTCCGAGGCGTGATCCTTGCGGCACTCCATACGGAACATCAAAATTCTTTGATTGGATATTCTCGATCGATATGTGTTGCTGTCTATTTGAAAGATATGATTTAACCCATGTTAGAACCGAATCCTGAATTCCAAAATATGATTGTAGTGAGTTCAGTAAAATTGTATGGTCAATGGTATCGAATGCAGCACTAAGATCCAGTAAAACTAAAAAAGTTACTTTCCTACTGTCCATCGCAAGGAGAAGATCATTCTTTATCTTTACCAAAGCCGTTTCAGTGCTATGAAACTGTCGGTATGCAGACTGCATACATGGTAGCAAAGCATTTTCCTGTACATGTTTGAGGATCTGTTGAGTAGCAGCCCCTTCAACTAACTTAGATATATACTGCAAATTGCTAACAGGTCTCATGTTATCAAAGCTGAGTCCATTTCCAGGCTTTTTAAGAAGTGGTCTCACCAATGAGTTTTTCCAAGAAGGTGGAAAAAGGCCATTAGAGAGAGACAAGTTAATGATCTTAGTTAAGACCGGCAATAGTGACTCAGTACAATGTAACACAAGCTTTGTCGGCATTGGATCCAAAGGACATGATTTCTTACTTAGATTCAAAACTAATTTTTCAACCTCATTTACAGAAAGTAGTTTGAATTCACTGAAGAATTCACATAATGGTATTGCAAAATCAGTATCATCGGCAGTATAATCTTTGTCATGTGAAGAGGACTCAATAAGAGAATGAATACGAATTGTCTTGTCACTAAAGAATTTACCCAGATCGTCAACAAAAGATTTCCTATCAATATGAGGAGGTATGACAGGGTTTGGTTTTGTCATATTAAGTATTGTTTTAGCAACACTGAACAAATTCTTTTGATCAGACCGGTTTTCTTCGATCATTTTGGAATAGTATGCACGACGAGCATTGTTCATCACAAAACAAGGCTCTGTTACGAGCAACTTTGAATTTCTTAAAATCTAGAGGAGATTTCGTCCTCAACCATCGCTTCTCAGCCTTCCTCCTTTTCCTTTTTTAAAAGGAAAAGAAAAGAAAAGAGTTGAAAAGAAAAAGAAAGAAAAGAGTTGATAAAATATAGAAAAAAAAAATCAAAATTTTAGCATAGGTACCCCCATTGAATCTTATGTCGAGAATACTGGATAAAGACTGACATTTTTCTCGGTGTACCCTGGAACAAAGAAATTGACTATGAAACAGCCCTTGTACCTTATCAGACTAAGAAACACTGGCTGTTCACCGGCTAAATATTGGATAAGTATGAATGGCATGTAAGATTCTTTTTTCAGTCTTTAGAATTTGTGTACGATATTTAGAGCAAGCCTAAATGCTTCTGAGAAAGTTGCTAATCCAATTACTGCATTAGTACTTTATCCTGCATTTTAGCAGTGTAAAATTAACCTGATTTAGACCAAGGGGTTTATTGGAATAAGCCTAAAACCCACTTTGTTGTCTAATTGTTCATTCACAGCAGGCATATAATAGGCCATACTGCTTCTGAAGTGTGGA
This sequence comes from Temnopleurus reevesii, assembly GCA_036244855.1. NCBI lineage: Eukaryota > Metazoa > Echinodermata > Echinoidea > Temnopleuroida > Temnopleuridae > Temnopleurus > Temnopleurus reevesii. The sequence continues at coordinate 94,254 of BQKZ01001075.1, forward strand.
TAACGTAGATCTATTCTTGCAATATTCAGACTTAATATTCTCTTGGTCAGCGACATAGTAGGAACAATATGTAACATTGTGTGTACTGGACAATAACGTGCAATTACTTCAAAAACTCTTCATTGGCTTCAAATTAACAATTACACTTAGAGTAACTTCAATCTTTAGAGAGCATCTTCCGTTACTTCTCCAACTTTAGAATCTAGTCTCTATTGCATGTAATCTGGTGTTAGGGGGATAATGCCCTTTCTGCATCCTCTCCAATTTTCTACTTTGTTCCAAAATGTCTCTCTTTTTTCAATTCTGTTACCGTTTTTCTCCTTTTTTTTCTTTTATGTCCCCCTTCCTTTCCTTGATCTATGCTACTTTCTCGCTTTATCTGATTATCCTACCCCTTCTACACCCTTTTCTATTCTTATAGCCCTTCTCCCTGTGCTAATCTTCTCCCAACGCCTTTCTCTCGACTATTTTGTTACCCCTTCCCGGCTTCATCTTCTTTTCTGTTGCTTCTCCCACTTCCCCCTCCTTTCTCCCCATGCACAACCTACATAGCAAAGACTTCCCCCCCAGTGGATGCGGTTCTCTTTGAACATATTTTCTAATGACATATCACTGACCAATTTAAATATTTGTCTCTCATCTACCCAACCTCCACCATGAATGCAATGAACACATTTCACCCTTCCACACTGAATTAACCAAATGCGTATCGGAAATGGGTGGTCTGTGTGTTCTACCTATGGGAATGGTTTAATGCATAAGTCAATGGGTTAAGACCCTTCTGGCTTTCTCCGCTCAAACGACGCCCTCCTCAGCTCATTGTCTGACCTGAAGAAGGGGTGAAAGGATGTAAAGAGGGGTAAATTCTTACAAGGAGGGACTCTGTTCTTACCTTCAAACTGCAGGTCTTGCGAAGCCCCTTGAGAAAGCTCCTGGAAGACAAACAGACAAATAGGTAGGATCAATGCTCTGTTATTGTCCTTCTTACTTTACAGAAGGCACAGACGCTGTACTTAAAGGCTTCTGTAGGAGAAAATCAAACCGTGGAATAATCTGGTTGTTGTATTGTGGGTATGTGGGGGTCAGAGTTTGTGTGATTGTTGACTGCGGCTTCAAATAGACCGCAGTGGTTGCAATGATTTGAAATGTACACAGACCCATGCATAAAAGCCGCTGCTTTCTGAATAAGTGTACCGGTAGTTTGACAACAAGCGTACATTATACACACTCTGATTTCTACATATTCTAGTAGCTAAAAGATCCTCCACTACAAATTCTTTGGTTACCTGTTAAAACTATAAAGCTATGACCAAGTCTCACCACTGACATACATGCAAATTAAGAAGTGCTAAAGGTGCCATGCGGTTGTCACGGTAATCAACTGACTTGCTCGGTTCAAAATATTTCAACTTACAGTTATTATTAGCATATCTTGACAGAGACATGAAAAATACTATCTTGATCAGATGCTCAGATTGATGTTGATTGTTTCACCTAAGAAAACAAACTATACAACACTGTATATTCAAATGCTGTAGAGGAAATCAATAATCAGCTAAGAGATGAAATCATAAACTACTATTACAAATTTAGAAAGAATTTTGTCAGCTCCAATGGAAAAACATTAATAAAGAATCCATTAAACACCTCCATTCTCGGATTGATATCATTAATAGTAAAATCTGTTAATTCAATTTCCAGCTAATAGTTCTTGTTCACATGCAGTAGGCAACATTGAAAACACTGAGGTATCTATCAAAGCACATTCCTGTTAGAGAAGTGTCAATCACGTTGACGCTAAGGCTCATTCAATAACACATGAGTTCATCGACCTTGAATGCTTTAATCCAGCTTTACATGAGTGACAGCCTGAACTCAGGAATTCAATCACCATTTAGATAATACGAAATCAACCAAGTTTCCAACTTATCGAGAATATTGGAATTTATACATTCAAATGATGTATATTTGTACAAATCACTGCCTATTCTCAGTTGTGTTTCATAAAGCTGTTCATAGATCTGACTCTACGAACAACTGGTGACCCTTTTTCAGGGGTTATCATTGAGTGCAAGAATGGGTCACCAGTCATTTGTAGAGCGTGCGTACTTCCATAAATAGCTTTATAAAACACAAACCAGTTTGGTTTGGGTTTTTAGCGGGTATCATTCACAAATGGATATCTATGAATGTTTCTTTGTCTTGGTACATAATACAATCATCAAGAGAGTTGCAATTAATATGAATGAGTGCTTATCAAATTTATATTTTGAATTATGAAATTCCACGTTCCACACATACATGTATGTACAAAAAATTTCTGTGTATGGCACAATAATATTTCATAGCGGCATATTTTGACGGTTATGTGCAGATATACTTCCGAGGGCAGTATGACAATCATTCTTGGGCCATTCTTTTTTAGATGGTGTCTGTACATATAAACATATAACCAGAAATATCTCAGTGAAAATACCATAATTCTCCAAGAAAAAAAAACATGGGCAAATAATGAAACTCAAAAGAAAATGGGGTGGGTGCAAAAAATGAGCAATGAAATACTGATCTTGCAATAGTTGGCAATAGTTTCCAGCATATGCACACACACAATGCCAAAGTAAACCCATGTTCCTTGAGCAAACAAAGGTTTATTTGAATTTACACGTGCCTGAAATAATGAAAGCGGGTCCCTTTCAGTCCTGCCCACGTCACATGATAAAAGAACCAAAACAGCTACTGTGAGTACACTCCAAGCGGGAGCTGACGAGAATCCACCCCAGTAGGGCTGGCCGAGGCAACAGGTCCATTGCCGCTCTCGTCTACGAGCTGACCGATGGGAGTTTGGTGAGAAATTGGTGTTATGACACTTTTCCATGTTAATGAGATTATCCAAAGAGTATTGTTCCTTCAAGATGGTGGTATTATAATCCAATATATTTATATCCTTGGGCTAGATCATCATTTATATTCCATGAATAGGTAGTGGATTCGCTTGACATGATTTTAGTCCATGTTGTGTGAGGTCAATGCATTATCTGCTGCCAATTTTTTCCGCGTCTATACTTCGCAAGAAACTTTTGATCCCCGCCGAAGATTTGGACGAGCTATATCTCCTGGTTAGGGTCAAAATATGAGCTCCACAAACATGTATTTTTATCCACAGATCTGGTTTGTATCCGCTGTCAAATTTATAAACCTACATCAAATCAGTCACAGGATATCACTAACATCAGTGATGCGTGCTAAAGACGATTTGAAGCAAGCTCCCAGCTCAATCTAAACTCGAAACTGGAACTTTAACGAAGTAAAAAAAAATACCAAGAAAAGGTAGTAAGTCCGAGAAATTCAGCAGTGGCGACTGGCACAAATGTCTGTTAGGACAATGAACCAACAGGGGTGATCTTTGAACAGAGTAAAAATCTGGGATTTATCTAAAAACACAAGATATTTTTCTGTCTGATCGAACACCTTCGGTGCCTGCCCTCGCCACTACTACACGGTTACGTGTGATTACAGTTTCCCTATGCATGCATAGCGGAGCGATTGTCATCCACGGTTGAACGTGCGTTGACTATCGCAAGCGCATGACTCACTGCATCGAGGCACCGACACGCCCACATCAAAGCTTGAACCAATAGGAGCACGGTATACACAAAGCGACCGCCCATTTCTATTATACCTTTTGTTTATCACTGCGGCCAATCAAAACTCTCGCTTTCCGAGCGACCCGTCAAAACACATCGTAAACTTTCGATGACACCGTGGATTATTGCACTGTATACGAAAAGGCCTATTTATTTGTCTCAAAGAAAGGGTTTATCGACCAAAACAAAAGATGGCGGCAAATGCAAACATCTTTTCAGCTTTTCTGGAAAACACAGCAGTCAGTACTTCTGTGGATAGATTTTCCCATATTTTGTCGGTTTTTTTTTAAACTATCAATCGGGACATTTATATGGGTTATACTTTAGTAAAAATGGATAACATAATTTTCACCCAAGAAGATATTACTGCATGTCATTGAATAACGATATATGGTCTTGATTTTACACATATTCTGCATTCATTGTGCGACGCGAGATTAGAAAATGTAACATCAATGCTTATCTACGTATTGCTTATTGATCCTGAGTATAGTTTCTTGTTAAAATAAAGCATTTCATTCCATTCCGGTGATAGATCTCTATTAATGTTTAAGTAATTCCCAGTCAGAGTTAAATCATCGCCCTGATTTTTGCAAAATGTACTGTGTGGTTGTAATGTCATTATTCACGAGTAAATCTGTCAATCTCATCGTTCATCAGTTCACTGTCGCACCCTGGCCACGCCCATAAATATGCCGTGTATACAAATACTGCATCAACTTTATCCGATACACGTATCCGATTGTATAACCCTTGTTTATATACATTAAACATATTGAATGAAACATCATGAATCATCGTGTCTACATTCTCTCTTTATTGCTCCCTGTAAAACTCATTTAACATTATCTTTGTCATGACTTTGATTTTCATTCAAACGTTCCTTTCTTGTGTTCCAACCCCATATGTTTCAATCAAATTCCTTTATGGACTGACTATATCGGGGGCAAAATTATTGCGTGAAATGTGAGCTAATTTACGCATGCTAGTGATTTTTACAGTGTGTATGAAATTTCAAATAACAACGTGTTTGTTAAATAGAAGCCTTTAAGAATTATATTCTTTTGATAGTGAAGCGGAAAGCCGGTTTTATTCGCGGCACTTTTATCACATTTTGTGGTGTTGCATACTATAAACACTTGGTATTAAATCAACAACTTTTGTCAGTGTAAATACGTTTGTATATTGCGGATCTATAGACGAGGACGGTATCCTGCTGGAATGCTCCCATAGGGACTCTCATAATGTGCATGACCGATTCAAGGACCGCACAACATTCGAACAGTGGGAGAGGGTTGCGACATGGTTGGATGGCTTTGTGTATACCATTTCTACACATTATGCTTGCACGCATTAACTGGGAAGAACGGGGCTGCAGCCCCCAGCCCCCTTTTTCGGTTTCGGGGTTCATGTGGTTAATGATTTTTGTTGATTGTCTCCAGTCATTCCAATGTTTGACATATAGATTCTGCAGGCCTACAGGTTAAAAAAAAGGGGGAAACACATTCTGAAAGCTGTATAGGCCTACATTGGCTATGCTGGAATATAGATAGATAAGCAGACTTTATTTTGTTGTAAAATCATGCTTATTATCAGAAAGATGCCATCATAGTATATGACACACAAATGATTTTGGATATTAATGATATGAGAAGTTTTGCTCTGTATGCAGTGTTTCACCGTTAGACAATAGACAATGACCAATGTATTCATTTTGATAAACAACTAAAAGGACACCGCGGAAATGGGTGTTTCGACCACCGGGCTATAACTGCGGTAGAGATCAAAGCATTAATCCAAGAGATAATCCGATCCAATCAGATTATCCGATTCAAGAAGGAATAAAGCTACATTTCCGTTTTGATAGATTAAATGTACGCATATTAACGGATTACGAATAACGGCATTAAATAGAATGTTTTCACATCATTAAATAAGGGCCAATTCTATTTTTTTCATCGTGGTTGATCAGTTAATATATAAATACTGTTTGTTTAGCTGCGGAAATGGTAACTTAATAACATCCTACTGCGGAATAAATCAGAGGATAAAAGCTGTTTTTACCGGTGGTTTTGGGATCAATTCTGATCATGAATCGAAGGGCACCGGTAAAACGAAAATAAATGAATATAGTTCATCCATTGACTCTTTATCAAATTGAATTATGTTTTTATTATGTGGCTGGAATCAACCCCATTCGAAACGAGGTGACAACAAAACTTTTTTGTAAACATTCTATTTTGTCCTTTTCTATAAATCTAAATACTGTGAATAGACTTACAAAGAAGCAATTTTTTGCAAAAGATGCAGATCAGCTAATCAAAAGCCCTGCGTCTGACTGGTTCCTGCATGCATGACTTTTCTTCTTGATCAGTTCTGACATTAATGATTTATGTCCACAGTAATTGCATTGTATTAATCTTTTATTTTTGTTTTGCCCATTGTGTCATTTCTGTAGGCACAAATGTGTATGAATAAAAAGGTGAAATTAATAAATCAATCTTGAATTCCTGTTTTCTCCGCAGAATAGTCTAAAATGTCCCAAATTTCATGGATTTCACAAATAAGTTCTTTCGATGAAGCCACAAGGGGGCGCTATACCTGAATCTGCACGAGTGTTTTGTTCACGACTCTAGATAGATCGTAACTTTCCCACATTATTGACAACAATATGATTAATATTTCCAAATATTTATATTTCGCAAAATATTAGACTTTTATGTAGCTAAGATCCATTTTAAAGAATATATTATATAAGAACTATTTTTGTTTTTATCTTTGTGCATTATCTGTGTTGTATACCTAAGTAATAATCATGTTCGTATAATAAATGATAATATTCATAGTTACCCATCTAGGCAGTTAATGATTTCTATTTCTCTCGAATGAGAAATCCTCGCACTCAAAGTACCTTTAATTTCTTTAGGCCCTGGAAACTATTTCGAATTGAAATAAGGTTTAGTCCCTCTCTCAATGTTTTTAAAAGTAAATTGATTTTTTTTTTCAATCAAGTCTTACAATCATGGGTATGATAAATGTCTTCTCTATACATGTACATGCCTCATTTTTTAAATCTCGCGCTCACACAGGTCAAATCAACTTCTTCTTCATATATATAACATTATGTATTCCCCACTATTCCTATTTCTTCCCTAATTTTCCCTCTCAACACCCTCTTTCATTCCTTTACCAGATTTGTTTCCTCTCATAGTTTGTCTAATTCTTGAGTCCTCTCATAGTTTGTCTCTATTGGTCTTACTTTCTTCACCTTTTTCAATATCATATTGAAAATTTCGAATCCTCTGAGCCCTCCGTAGAATGCAGAATCATCTTTTGGTTCGTAGCACCGTTATTCTAAAGTGAATGGCATTCATAATCATGTTCATAAATAAATTTATAAACATGAGATAATAAGCATTGCGTGTCTTTAACCCCTGATCAAATGGGGTCTGTATTTTTATATACAATTTCTAACGACTCCATTGACATAAGTTTGTTGTAACTTTACAGATAGTTTTAAGTGTGGAAATGATGCGACACATAATTTTATCGCGGTCTGTATTTCCAACGAAATTTCTGGTGGTATAATGATAGCAGTAATTTACGTACTTTTATATATTGCACTTTCTCTTCACCCAGACATTTAACCTTTCATAGCTGATACTCGAACCTGGATAAATCCCAAATTGTGGCGAAAGTTTTCTTGAGATGCCTATGACTAGCGATCTTTATCCACCAAGCCCCCGAATTTCCTTCTAAAATGAGGATTACGAACTTTATTCTGAGCCCTATTAATTACTCAGTGCTTCCTAATTAAGATCTCAATGTTAAAGAGATGTCAGGAGGAATTAGCTTTGGAAAGGCCGCACCCCACTATGGTTGCGTCGTCACCATGTTGAGAATGCCAATCTATATTGTGTGGTTCCCCCGCCCTCCCCTTTACCCCCCTCCCTACCCCTTCGTCTGTCTCTCCATCTCTTTCTCGTTCCCTCCCTCCCCTCCTTCTCTCTCTCCCTCTCTCTCCCTCTTTCTCTCTCTCTCTCACTCTTTCCCATCGCCCTGTCTCCCCCTGTCTCCCCCTCTCTCTCTCCCCCTCTCTCCCACCTCTCTCCCCCCCCCCCCTCTCTCTCTCTCTCTCCCTCTCCCCTCTCTCTCTTCCTCTTTCTCTTTCTACTGCCACATGGTTGCATGGTCACGTAAAAATGTAATTGTCTTCCCTCCTCTCTCCCACCCTCTCTCTATCTCTCGTTCATCGTTCTCTATCCTCGCTCCCCTCTCTGCCCTATTCCAAAGATTCTTTCCTCCTCCCCCTCTCTCTCTCCCTCTTTCTCATCCGCTCTTTTTCTCCATTCCCTTCACCGTCTTCATTTCCTTTTCTGTTCAACCAAGGAAAGGTTAAGACATTCTTCTGAAAACTCTCAGTATGATTACCAAAAGGCCTTTTAAACACAGATTATACTTTATGGGGCATAAAAATAATACAGAAATGTATGCATTGAAGTGTTGAAAGCTAGAGAGAAAAGGAGGAACCGAAATCTGAAATTATCGTGCTCTCAGTGAATAAAAGAAATCATATATGAAGCAACTGTGAACATTTTAGCAAAATCCGACAATCCATTAAAAAGTTATATATAAATGTTCAAATTCTCAATGATATTACGATCCCTGCCGCTGATGGAGATTTGTGTGATCGACAACTTTGACGCAATCTCTGACGTCATGTCTCGTTATACCAAATTTTACATTTGCTCTTTTCCCCTTAAAGTCAACAAAATTTGATTTTTTTTTGGCTGTATCCATGCCTTTATCGATTCTGCATATTATTGGGGAAGAATCATGGTGAACCTTTATTCCAACAAGTGTAAATTCTACGTTAATAATTTTTTTTAAAATCATTATTATTATTTATGGTGAATGGAATGTAGTCCACTAGTAAGTCACATATTTTAAAATTCACAACCTTTGAACAGATGGTCTAATTTGTTCAAATTTATTTAATTTTTCGTCATTTAGGGCACGACATTTGTTTTCAGAATGGGTTCCACTGTAAATCGTTTTCCTGTTGGATATAAGTGTTGTGGTGGATCGGTTCTGCAATGTTCTGGCCCGCAATGTGTGATACCGAATTTTTGTGTACGTTAATTTTAGGACAACTTACTGGAACCCGAGACGATCGCATATGTCTATTCATTTTTGGTCGATAACTTCTAATTGTTTATTGACCTGTTACGTAATTCTATTGATGTTCTTGCTCCAAGATGAAGTAGTTCCTAAGATATATGTTTGATATTTCTCATAAATTGGTGATGTTTCTGATTCTCATGTGAAAATCATGACTTGCATTATAATAGATTTATGATTGCGAGCGATTTCAGTAATATATTACTTATACCTTGTGAAATATGGAAGGATATATATATGTATACGTGGCGGGAAAATTTGAGTATTTCGAGGGTATCGGCGGGAGTTAATACTGAGGTCTTGTCTTGTCTTGTCTTGGTTGAGTCGGCATATGCAGACTATCTGTAATCCGCCAACTTCTCGAGTCACTGGCGTCGGCTGTGTTTACGGATATGTACTCGCAAATTGTATTCTTCAAAGACCGAAGGAGGTATGTAGGATTTTAATTAACATGTTTCATTTGTTTAGACTTTCTAATTTTTGACGACAATTATGTCAAGTCGTGAGAGAGCATTTCATACAGGACAGGAATGGACCGAATATCAAGTTAATTTCAGATATCTTCTTCAAAACTGTATTTGACTATTATTGTTTTCTAGTTACTTTCACACGAGAGAAGAAGAATACTTTTGATTATATAGACTGATATTATATAATGTTCATCTTCCAGTAGGTCTAGTATATCAACCGGAATGGCGTTATGTGCTGCTCGTAATTGGTCACAATATTGACTGTGTATCCCCCTCGTTGATATATTTCAGAAATATTAAGATGTATGTGTCTCCTCTGTATTTAGTGTTGGAATTTCAGACTCGATGTAATGTCTTAAAAGAAGAGTCTACCCAAAAATTATAATTTTTTTTAACAGAAGGAGAAAAAATTGGTGAGCAGAACAAAAAAGTTTGAGGAAAATCGGACGACTAGTAACAAAGTTATGATTGTTTAAATATTAGAAAAAACGGGCAAATCAGTGCAAATTTCCAGGCATGTTGCCAATTTGATGACGTCACGGGTGCACAACTAACCACTCATCCTATTCATATTTATAATGCAAAATTCATCATTTTAACAGATAAGACACAAAATTTGTATTAATGTACACATGCACATATGGGAGCTATGTATCTATTATGAAGATATACTACAATTAAACTTGTGAGGAAATCATATTTTGCAGAAAAAAGTAACATTTCATAACATTGATCTGAATATGATGAATAGTCAGTTGTGCACATGTGACGTCATCAGTTGCCAATTTGTCTAAATATTAAAATATGTATAACTTTCTTATTAATTGTCCGATTTTGCTCAAACTTTTTTGTTCTGCTCATCTGATTTTTCTGCTCCTGTTGAACGAATATTATTTTTGGGTAGACTCTTCATTTAAGGTGAAGCAATCACTGGTATTAACGTGCTCTCATTGAATGACGAAAAATCAGATAAACAAACTGTCAAAATTTGAGCAAAATCGGACAACCCGTTGAAAACTTACATGTCAATGACGATCCCTGTTGCTGGTATAGAGATCCGTGCGATCGGCAGCATTGACGGAATCTGTGACGTCATGTTGGACAACTCCTCATCTACTATATGTATACAAAAATTCACATTTTCTTTTCTGTTATATCCATATCCAGAATGTTTCATGTAGCGTATGATTCGAGGATGCTCATGTCAAGTGTCGAACAGATGATCTCCGTAAGATGACTTGGTTGCTGGTCTCTGTAACCTATTATCTTTTGGCCAATAGTAGGGTGAGTTAATTATGTAGGATGGCCAATTTATTAGTTTATGTATTCATTTTGTGTATTAATTAATAACATTGAATTATCAGGAACTATATTTACATGCATACTGTGTGATTTACAGTTTATTATTTCTATTTCAAAATTACAGATAATTGCTCACATACATTGTGAGTCATATGCAATCTGATTTTTGGAATAACGGAATAATAACTTGAATGATCTTGTATGAAATATGAATTATAATGTAATAATTATATTCATTGTATGTTCATTGATCCCTTCATATTTGCAGTTCTTATTTGGTTCTTTCTACAATAAACAGTTGACTCGACCCATACTCTTAGTGTGATGTTATTGTGACTGAATATAGTTTTCAAACCCATGCTACCCCTAGCTTAAGCCCTGGTTACATAGGACCCCGGAAGCAACACGATTCACCCCGACTCTTTGTTAATTCACAGTTAAATGCCTCAGAACAACGAGTCGGGGTGAATCGTGTTGCTTCCGGGGTCCTATGTGACCGGGGCATTAGACTAAGAATCTTTGCGGAAAGAATTTTAGTTTTTCTTTCTTTTCATCAAAGACTGAATCATTTGCAATTTAAACATGGAGCATGTCCAACATTCCAGATATAAGCTACAGCAAAATATACATTAAATTATTTTTTTTTTCGTAAAAGCAACACTCAAATTAGAAATATTTCCATTTGTTTGTATATTTTGGACTATGTTGGCATGATCTAAAAAATATTTGCAATTAAAAATCCCTATTTCAGCGCCAAATAGTTAAAAAAAGACACTGAACAAGCGGCCATTTTGACATTTGATATGGATGTCTATGGGAGCTATGGTATGCTGCTTTTTTTTTTAAAGGCTACCTATGCAATTAGATTATGTGAAAATCATAGTAGGTAATTCTGAATATTTGACAATTTTTGGACAGATTTCCTTTCTGTGCGCTTTGATTCCTTCGGAAAAGATTTATGAAGATTCCAGAATTATCAAGGCCAAGTTGTTGTTTGTAAAACTGAGCTACAACTCTACTCAAACTACAATTTGAAAATCGGCCACTGTCTGAATAATTTGCATTTACTTTTTGAAATATTTCTGAACGTATCTGGTTTAGGACAAAGTGATGTTTGTTTTAGGTTGATATTAACCGATTCTGAATTGCCTGAAACGTTTCAGAAGCCCCTCATCGTTTACTATTCCCTACAGGACACCGGGACCTCATTAACGGGTCACTGGCCCGGGGGCTAGATTCTGACATCCGTCTCACCCCCAAAGTATTCAAACTTGAGATGTTTTGGTCATACCATCTTGTAATAAACAGTGTAAAATATGTGATAGTTTGATGGTTTTCTCTCTGAACCTGAAAAATGAAAACAACGCCCTTTTTTGTGCTATTGGACTATGACAAAAGTCAATGTCACAAACATTGTATCAATTTTCATAGAGTATACGCGCCCTTGCAACTTTAAATTTTGATTATATCACTTCTTATTTACGGGCAGAAGTGATAGGATATAAGAATGGGATGCATGGAATGGTTTTTGATAGCGAATTCACTATTGATGTCGAAGCTTATTAATATTCATGACTTTCTTTCTAATAGAAATATCCATATCATTTTGTGTAATGCTAAATATGTTAATGTATGTTTTTTTTTGTGCACGGGAGGGTTTAAATGTTTTGATTTTGCTGGTCACTTTTACAGGTTTCCCCTGTAATCATGCAAATGGCTTAACCCATTGACTACTGGAACTGGATAGTAGGCTACCTGCTCAAAGTCTGTTGGAACGATATAATTAAAGGGGTACTATTATGAAAATACAAGTTGATCTGTATTGATGTATTATACCATTATTATCAATACCCTTTTCAGTGAAAGAGAGTCCAAATGTGTTTCATATATTTAATAATATTTATTTTTTCAATTTTATGTTGGCTTAGTATATAGGGAACGCCCCTAAAAATTTCTTTCAAATGTCAATCCTGTTGTGACATCACAAGAGTCAAGTTTGTTCACCTTGCTACATCATGTTTCAGAGCTGCTTCTGTAAATAACAAAAGGAAATATGTGGATCAATGAAAGGGAATTGGAATGCGCAATCACCTGAATTGAAATCCCTGCATTGATCCACATATTTCCTTTTGTTATTTACAGAACCAGCTCTGAAACATGATCTAGCAAGGTGAACAAACTTGACTCTTGTGATGTCACAACAGGAGTGACATTTGAAAGAAATTTTTAGGGGCGTTCCCTACTAAGCCAACATAAAAATGAAAAAAAAAATAAATTATAAAATATATGAAACACATTTGGACCCTCTTTCACTTAAAAGGGTATTGATAATGGTATAATACGTCAATACAGATCAACTTGTATTTTCATAATAGTAACCCTTTAAGAACTTAATTCATCGTGGTCTTTGTTCAACTTAAAAGTCCTGCATATGCCGATTTTAAAACACATTTCGTCAATCGAAGGCGGGGTCCATGGAGGGTTATACATGGGGGTTCCATATCACCTATCATGTGTATCTGCCCTATCGAGTGTATAGCGTGAAGGGTACGGTGAAACGCAACGCCAAAGCTAAGATTAAAGCAGAACTGCTGACGTCATACTGAATGACAGGTCTGTTAAAGTCTCTCATTTTATTCAGTAAAATTGATCGCATTATTCGGAATATGATAAAAGAAAGGAATTTTGTCATATTGTTTTACAAAAATCTCCATCTCTTATGACAAGTGTGATGTCAGAGCATGTGTAATTTCAGAAATGAGGGCGATTCTTAGCCTTGGAAATATGATAACAGTCAGGAAGTGTATACGTCATACCAGACCTGCCAACAGTTCAGGTGAATTTCTTCCTCTTCCCCTCTCATTCGATTCATGCTGAAGGCAAGTGCTTCATCACATCATTCTAAAAACACGACGTATCGGTTTCTTGAGATGATGCATCATAAACAACGCGAATTCTATTCATTTTGAATAGCTGATCACTGAGTGCCCCTTGCACACAACATTTATTCAAATGTTAATAGACTGTTTCGAGAGTGGGGAACCAACATTTTTATATCCAATGAGGCTGCTCCATTGGATATCAAAAATTTGTCAAATTTCGGAAATAATCTACTATATACCCGATAACCGACAATATAGTTAGTCACAAAAGTGGGCGGTTTAACGGTAAATTTCAAATTTTCAAAAATAATCGGTTCATAAAAATTATGGTATGGCCTCAAAACGTGTGTTCGCTATTTATGTCATGATAGACATTCTGTAAAATTCATATATCTTAATCTTTACCAAGATTATATTTGGGCTTTAAAAGAAGAGTCTACCAACAAATAATAATTTTTTTTTTAAACAGAAGCAGAATGATGACATCGTGGGTGCACAACTAACCAGAGTTTTCATTATATATATGGTGCAAAATTCATCACTTTTACAGAAAGTTGCAAAGTTTGTATGAATGTAAAGATGCAAATAGTGGATCTACATATCTATTTTAAAGATATCCTACGGTTAAAGTTTTGAGGAAATCATATTTCGGGGGGAAAAAGTAACATTTTATGACATTGATAATGAATGTGATAAATTGACAGTTGTGCACCTATGATGTCATCATAGTTTCCAATTTGTCTGAGTAAATGAATATTCATAACTTTCTCATGAGTTGTCCAATTCTTCTCAAACATTTTTGTTCTGTTCATCTGATTTTTCTGCTCCTTTTGAAGAAATATTATATTTTTGGTAGACTCTCCTTTTAAGGAAAATGCATCACCATCCCTCCATTAATGGAGAGACCCGCCTGTAATCATGCACAGGCTTCCCCTGAAGTTTTATCTCGATATGAGGTAAAGCGTCCCATAAAAACATACGTGATACCTGTCAAACTTGACCTGATAATATTCATCCAAAGTAAATAAACAGAAAAGCGACATATCCTGGTTTAAAACCTGGGTGATAAGTGAGAAAAAAACGATAGGTTTTTTTAACACCGGGTTTATATCTCAAGAGGTTGCTTCGAGATTATCGGTTTGGACACGAATACGTGTCATTTTGAAATGTCATATTATCTTGCTGCTTTCTCTCCTCATCCGTCTCCAACTCTTCCTCATCCTCCTTCTTTTTCTTCTTCACTGTCTACTACTCTCTTCTTCTTCTCTTTATTCTTCTGCTAAGAACAACCATCTTCTTTTTTTCTTCTTCCTCCCCCTCTTCTTTTTCTTCGTCAATTTCATCTTCTTCTGTTTCTTCATCTTCATCATCATCATCACCACCATCATCATCATAGTCATCATCATCATCATCATCATCATCATCATCATCATCATCATCATCATCATCCTCATCAATATCATCATCCTCATAATCATCATCAGGCTTTTTCTTCTTCTTTCTCCGTACTTCTTCTTCTTCTTCTTCTGCTGCTTCTTCTTCTTCTACTTCATCTTTGTTTCATGTTTTTCTGCGTATTTTCTTCCTCGTCTTTTTTGTCTTCGTCGTCTTCTAAACCTTTTCTTCCTCTTCTTTTCTCTCATCTCACTATCTTCTTCATTTAATTATTGTAAATCTTCTTCAGCATCACATTTCTTTCTTTATCTCTCCATCATATTCCTCTTCGTATTTTTTTTAATTTTGTTCTGTACATCTTCATCTTCCTCATTTTCATTTTCTTCTTCAGTTAATCTTCCTCTCCTCCTCCGCCTCCTTGTCATTTTTCTTGCAATTGTTGTTGTTATTCTTCTTCTCATATTCTTTGGTCCTTTTCTTCTTATTTTTTCTCTCCTGATAAACATGATCATCTCACCTTTTGATTTGTTTTAACCCTTCCTCAAGTTCTTTTCACGGAATTCTAACTACTGATATTTCTCATCAATTCCCATCATATATGCCTACTTATAATACTTGATTTTTCCCACTTTACGCATTGGTTTACTGGCTATTGTTTTCGATACGTGACTTTGATTCTGCGCCAAATATCTTCATATCAATTTGGTTCTTCTCCTTCTTATCTTCTTTAGATATAGTTTTCAAAACGCTTTGGCTCTGTCAGATCAGGCTTCTAAACCCAAACAAGGTAGTTAAATTCTCATGATTTAAGCCCTCATTACTTTAAACGATGTTGATATTAGAAGTGGCATTCGTAAGCATCAGCAATTTATGAGAAAGATATCGAAGGATAAATCATTATCATGTAGATCGGTGCGGTAGGTAAAACAATATTTATTGGTTCAAATCAAAAGCATCTGATTATATCAACATGTTCGTAAAAAAATGAATCAGAATATAATATCATTACTGTCCTATTCATGGTTTTTATATTCAATACTAATATTTTGAAAGTATTATGCATTTTGAACTCTTAATAATTATATTAGGACTTTGAAAATTGCCAACTTTTGAACGGATTGTCCAATTTTTGTCCAATTTTCATAGTTGTTCGTTTTTGAGATTTCTTCAAGAACAAGACAATTGCAGTTTTCCCCCTAAAAAGATAGGACTTGTTATTCAATGCGAATTCATATGAACCTAAACTCAACCATTGACCACTTAATGTTACGAAAGCCCTTTAGTTAGAACTTGAGAGAATTATGAGAATGCGAAATATTCATGTCCAAGGGCTTTGCTGAAAAGTGTAAACGGATATAATTCTGTTAACTGATTTACCGTTCCTCAATGTCTAATTTAATTTAGTTCCAGGTCGAATTTGACACTTGTTATGGGGCTAGGCAGGTTCTGCTTGACAAATGAGTCTTCCACTGGCTATTTGTTGGTTATTTAACTCAACTCTTGTCATTTATTGATCATTTCACTGGCTCGTCCATATTGGAACTTTTACAACTCGCCCGAACTCTGTTCGGCTGATACATAATTCGTCCTTCGTCACACACTTAAGTTTTGCCAAATTGGTAAACAATTATTATTGAAAGGAAAATAACAAAGTGCAAGCTCGAAAAATATATATTTTCTGGTCTGTGAACAAAACGAATGGGAAAAGGCTTTTAGTGCTATAATCACATTCTGTGAAATGAAAAAATCCGAAAACACATTATTTTGTTTCATATTGATGTAATATTCAGAAATAATGGATTGTCAAAGTCAAAAGAAGTCTAAAACAAAGAAATTCATCATAACACTAAAATACATGACAATTTTAATATTTTCGCCTAGGTTTTTTCTATTACAGTTGTTAAATATTATTACAAACAATAACTCAACCATTTTGATGCAAAAGGTCTTTAGATATTTGGAAATATGGTAGAATAAGTATATCATGCATAAATTTGTATAATTTATGAGCGGATGTGATTTTTTTAATGCTAAATCTACGAGCATGTAGTTCTTTTATACATAGAATATACACGTGTCGGATTTCATTATTTTTTTGTCGCTCCTCGGCCTAGATCTTAGGGAAGATCTGAATCAGTCACCCCCCCCCCCCAGTCTCGGTAATCATCAAAATAGCCCTGTCCATTTAGGGTTAAGGTATACAAAGACCTTTCAATCAGAAGTATTTTTCATATGTCTTACTATTAGTATTTGTATATCAAACGAGCTTTAAAGACGTTTTTCGTCTGGATATTTTAGGAAGATAGTTAACGAAGTGTACACAGTTTCATTACTCTTTTTTTTTTATATCGTTCAATTTTCTCTCGTGAATGTTTTTCGCCTGTGTTATATATATATAGTGCAGTCACACCAACAGACTGATCCCATCCTGCTCTCAAACCGCCTATACAAAATTGTGTTCATAGTTCTCTTATTCCATTTAAAATTCCATGTTTGAAGATTATTTTTCTCAATTTCAATTTTACCAATGAATTGATTAAACGAAACATTAATTTGGGGTCATAGTTTGAATTTAAGATAATTCACTTCGGTAGCAGGATGGCATCAATGTAGGTGTGACTCGATACAAGTGTTCATTCGTTTTAATTTAAGGCCGGAAAGGCATTTTTCTTTCACACCACGATCCTCCATTACCTTATCCAAATTAAATGGAAATTGATACAATTTCAAGCATTTGTATGTTGTTGTTTTTTCGTCTGGCCCGTATTATTTGGTTTCTCATTTTCATGACTAACAGTTTGACATAACCCAGACATTTCACATATTCAGTAAGAGAGCAGGATGGGATCACAAAAGGTGCATATTTTTTTTTTCACATTTCGTATGTTAAACATAAGTCACCAGAGGGGGTATTCAAAATTATTTCTGATCAGAACTCCCAACGACGTTTCAAAAACATGGTAAAAATATGTACCACTCTACACGTCAATACTGAATAAGTACCGGTATATCACTCATTTAGGGCCTACATCTTCTCTCTCCCCATCTCTCGCTCTCTCTCTCTCTCTCTCTCTCTCTCTCTCTCTGCATCTCTCTATCTCCCCCTCTCTCTATCTGTATCCCTCTATCTGTATCTCTCTCTCTATCTGTATCTCTCTCTCTCTCTCTCTCTCTCTCTCTCACTCACTCTTTCTCACATTTGACTCTTCTTTCCATCGTAAGTACGAAAATACACTCAATAATGTTCAGATCTGTACTTATAGCGACGACGATGATGATGATGATGATGATGGATATGATGATGATATGCATCACCCTACCTATTCATTATTCTGTCTTGTCTTGTCTTGTCTTTCCGTTTACACCCACAATCAACGTTGATACATCATTTTAGGTGTAGATCGCGACCAAACTAATTTCTGTCCAATCAGTTTATTGTAATTAATTAAGTACCATATGTCCCAACAAAAATGACAACGGGGCTTTCAGGATTAATAACTTTTGAAAATGAATATGAAAATAAATGCGGTTTGGCATGTCAAATATATAACTATTCATCTATATGTGGTGAAAATTTCATGAGAGTTGCTTGAGTGGTTACAAAGAAATGAAGCTTTTTGTAGCGGATGTCATAATTCCGTTCTGCACAAGTTTGTGAGGATAGAGACGTGCACAATGGTTAAAACTTCCCACGACTCATTGCTCAAAAGGAATGTTACTGCTTTGGGGTTTAAAAGATAAAAGATAAAAGAAACTTGTGCAGAACGGAATTATGACATCTGCTACAAAAAGCTTCATTTCTTTGTAACCACTAAAGCAAATCTCCTGGAATTTTCACCAGATATAGGTGAATAGTTATATGTTCGACATGCCAAACCGCATTCATTTTCATATTCATTTTCAAAAGTTATTAATCCTGAAAGCCCCGTTGTCATTTTTTTTGGGGACATATGGTAGTTGTATTCATTAAGTAGTTGTATTCAATTTACTTCAAATCATTGCGTATCCGTTTGTACATAATATAGGTACCACTAAAGTATTAAGTACTTAATGCCCAACATCAAAGTAACTCAAGTACAGACAGATCGTATTACCTTCATGAACTATAATGCATGTACTCTAATGTACTCTAACTCTGTCCGCCTCCTTTTATTGTTTTCTATTGTTATTTTTTATGTTGATTATGATTAAAAGGAAAACAATACGTCACAATCATATTTTTTCATTAATAATACCATACATGAAATCATCTATTGTGACGAAAAATTGTGATTGTGACGCATTTGTGACGCATGCGCATAGATAATGACTGAATCGTTTATTTCGTCACGTTAACACGTGATGTGTCTACTGCGCCTGCGCAAATTGCTTGCGCTTATGATTACATCAGCGTAAATTTACGCGTAATAAGTGCGCATACGCTTACTGAATATGGTAACGCGCAAAATTATAATACACGTTTAATGGGAAATATGACGCTGCGTTCGCGCATTTCCATCTAATGACGCTGCGTGCGCGTCGATGATGACGTAATAATATGTTACGCGATGGTTGACCCGGAGACAAGAAATGTCAACAAACCAATCTCAAACCTGCTTGCTAACTTGAGAGTTATCTGTCAGTTTTTTTGGCAAATTTTCGACTAATTTCGTCTTTTCTCAACGCATAACTTCACATCACCCGGTTAGTATTTGATTGTTAGGTGTTAATGAATGCACATAGGAATTTTGAAGAAGATTTTAATAATATTCGGTGAAATATGAAACAAAATGTTATCATTTTTTCTCCGGAACGTTCATTCTGTGTTTGTGTGTGTGTCTATGGCGGCCTACCGTATGCACATTGTCCTATGAGTGTGCCTAAAATGTCAAAAATGTGACGACAGATTTGTAACACGGTCTTGTATCAGAAATTCATAAATAAAGAGTGTTCTCTTTTTTTTTTGGTTGTTCGTGATCTTTTTTTATGTGTGTGTGTTTGTCGAAAAAAGAGCAAAGATGCTTTATTGCTTAAATAAAAGACCCCTCACCATGCATCACATTAAAAAGGCCCATGATGATGATGATGATTATTATTATTATCCTGCTGTGTTTTCAATATGCAAAACAACTTTTGATTGTTGATTATATACTTCTTTTTTTTTGCAGATTGTTAACCGAGTGTGATGTAAAACAAATAAAAAATATAACATACATCACACTCGGTTAACAATCTGATGATTATTATTATCCTGATGTGTTTTCAATATGCAAAACAACTTTTGATTGTTGATTATATATACTTTTTTTTGCAGATTGTTAACCGAGTGTGATGTAAAACAAATAAAAAAAATATAACATACACATTCAGTTCAGATATTTTTTTTAACTTAATATTGTCCCCGAAGAATAAAATATCATGCCTACAAAGTATACACCCCCCCCCAAAAAAAAATGAATGAATAAATACCGCGTAAATAAAATGAAAATAAAAAATCAATAAGTGAAAAAAGCTGTACTTTATTTGAGGGTTGAAATTCGTCTGAAACATATCCATTATATATTTTTTTTTAATATCTATTAATCCCTTTTTGTTAGATCACCGTTTCTAACCGAGATTTGGGTGATAATGTATTGCATCGGGAGACTTCGAACCCCTAAGCCCTACATCTTGGGGAGACCCTTACCCTGTATTGGGTGTGCTTCTTCTTCTGGTGCCGTCAAACCACAGAAGGCAATCATTGATGTAAGAATAACAAGATAAACATTCAAAATATTTCATTTTATTTATTGATAAATGACCTCACCTCCAGTTAAAACTACTTTTGTTGCCCTATTTTGGAGTGAATGTTAACCAAGTAAAAAAAATGAATAAAATGTACCTGTACGACTACATTGTTATTGTAAAAAAAGAAGAAGAAGATCAAATATTACAATCCTTTTAAACTAAATCATTTAATGAAGAATAAAGATGAAATGAATATACGCCAACATCTTAACAAATGAAAATCAAAATGAAATAAAAAACAGCACAACAATTAAAAAAAAACTAAATCTGTTCACAATGAATATGACGAGATAAAAAGTAAATTAATCAAAAAATCATTATAAATCGATAATAAAAAAATAAAGACAAAATAATATCCTGATGAGAAACACCAAAACAAATAAAAGTATTATGTAACCCATAGCAAAGCCAAAAACACAATATTGAAGCCTGTATTGTATACAATTTAAGCGTTTTTATATTGTTTTTTCAGCAACACGAAATCAATTTCAAATGAAAATTTAAAAAAAAAAATGAATTGAAATTAACACAAGATGAAAAATAGCACGCCCTATAAAAACGACAAGGAATAAAATTCTATAAATATATGTAATTGCAGTCATCATAATATATCTTTTTAAATTATTTATTTAAACATTTAAAACAGAAGCTATGTGAGCCTTTCCTTGATGCCATCTCCCCGTCATCTATCTCGTTCCGAGCTCCTTCCTTTGATATCTCAGACAAGCTCCGGATGGAGAACTTGTACAAGAAGATTTCCTCTGAAAAACAACGCTTAGAGGAAAAACTTCTGGTAAATCTTCGATATTTGTCTGTTAATTAAGAATATTACATGTTACAAAGAAAATAAAAAATAAAAACAAACAACAATTAATTAGACCAGAAGAATTACCCCCCCCCCCAAAAAAAAAAATGATACCCAAGTTGATGAATTGCAATTGAAATAGACAACATGTAAATATTTTCCCTTTCATACGAGGTTACACTAATAATAATAATAATAACGATGATAATAATATGAATAATAATAGTGATAATAATAATAATAATGATAATAGTAGAATAATAGTAATAATGATATTAATAATTATAACAATAATAATAAACAATTAAGCTGATAATCGATAATAAATTCTTTTTAGAGTGTTTATCGTTATGCTTGTGATCTATCTTTCTCGCTATAATAATCACGGTGATAATGATGAGAATGGTTGTAGTGGTGATGTAGGATGAGAAGGAGGAAAAGAGGAAAGAGGAGAAGATGGATCATTATCATCATTACCATCATTATTTCCACTATCATCATCATCATAATCATGATAGTAATAATGATAATACAATCATCATTATTATCATCATGATTGTTATACCATCATCATCATCATCATCATCATACCATCCTCCTCCTCCTCCTCCTCCTCCTTCTCCTCCTCCTCCTCCTCCTCCTCCTCCTCACCATCATCATCATCATCACCATCTCATGTATCGCCTTTTTTCATTATCATCTTGACAGGTCCTGGGATCAGAGCTCGGAGTCGGGACCGGTGATGACCCTCTCAGACTGGTGGATGAGATAACATCATTCGTCCGCCAATCAGAGAAGAGAAGACAGGAAGCAGAGGAGAGAGCGAGAGCCTGCAATCAAAGACATCTTGATGCGGCAATCAACATCCAACTCCTGGAGATGGAGCTGGCGGAAGCCAGGAAACAGAGAGATTCTGCTTTGCTCCAAATCCAAGTATGTCTTTTTAATTTAATTTTTTTTTAAATTAATTATGTACTATGTATTGATTTTTTTTACCGGTATTATGATTAGACAGACCGCCTGTGCGCTTTGAAACACCTGTATAAAGCGCCTTATAAATGTAATTATTATTATTATTATAATTGATAGCTAAAGCTGCTCCAAACAGGATGAAGTGAAATCCTTTTTATAAGTTTAATTGGAATTATTTTATTTACGTTTTTTATCACTTTACATCACACTAACTGTTCTTCAATGAAGAATGTTGACCTTCTAAAAAATCTTATATTATCTCTATATAAAAGGAGAAAGATAAAAAAAAAAAGGAAAAAATAAAGACGAGAAATTTGGATTTTTGCGTTCTGCAGAATTATGAAAGTCTTGAAATGTTTTACTTTTTTAATCAAATTAAAGAAAGATTATTCATCATCTTGTTTCCAAATCTTCACAATGCGTTCTAATTGTCTGAGATAATCTAAGCATCTATGCATAAAAAAAGTACATTTTATGTGACAATTTTTTTGTTTTCCTGCATTTTTTCAGGACTGGACTTGCCAGCTTGCCCTCACCTCTCCTTCTGCTACCAGTCTCTTTGCTCGTGTCGATTGGTAAGAGAGCGTTTTTCACACAAGTATGAATCAATTTTTATATAAATGTATACAAATTTAAGATATAGAAATAATTCTGATTATGATATCCCCTGGGTGTGACGTTAAAATGAAACGAGGATATAGTCAAACAAGCCTTTAAAATAAGAAGAAGATGAAGAAGAAGGGGGTATACGCATTCATTTGTACAATTGTCATTGATATGTTGTCTATATCATCAATATGTTTCAAAGCCCGTCAACAAAAAATAACAACAATAAAACAAAACATGCTGCAATGTTAAACATCAAAGATATATTAAAATATGCACAGAATGGAAGAATTTCGACACTATACACTGCTATAGATAAACATTTGGTTTATTTCTCAGTTCTGTCGAGGACATTTCTCAAACACCTTCCTTGACACCACCATTAGACACTCGAGCAATAGTCCCCTACTTACCAGCACCATATACCAGCACCACGACCCCCGACATAGCACCCATACAACCGGTAGCTCTGTCGACTGGGTGAGAAATTAAAAGCCAATATAGTAATTCACGGGCTTTTGAAATATTTGCTATCAATTTTGTACTATTGTAATTAATTTTGTAATCAATTTAAGGAATGTATAAAGAAAAAAAGGGGGGGGGGGAGGACATTACAGTAAATATTCAATTACAACAAAAGGAACACAAACAAAAAAAAAATAAATCGCCAAAATTGATCCATAAAAGCGAGCTGCACTGCTCCTCTCACTTTAATTCATTTCATATTCTCTAGTGTTACTACTTATGTCAAACAAACAAAAACAGCGACAATCATGCTACAAAATCAACATATATCTCTTCTTAACAAAAGTCGGCACGGAAATCTTTACATCTTGTAAAAAATTTGATGTATACTTGCATTAATTTTCAGTGAACCATTTAGATGGACCCTATTCTAATTTTATTTTTCATTAGACGATCCCATGTTAGTCCAGTGGTCAGTGGTTTGGTGCAGGAAGTTTTCCCTCTTTCAAGATCCGTTTCGAGACAGCCTACACCTGCTAGGAGTCCAGTGGTCCGCCATACACCAGTCCTATTCTCACGGAAAGTCATATGTGAAAGGTATATAATTCAAGTGGTTAGGAAGTGTGAAGGAAAAGGTTCCAGCTTGAAATCCCTTATTTTGCACCTCTCATAGAATATCCAAAAGGCTCATAACATACATACCAAATTATCAATATTTGAAGAATTTGTAATAATAAATAACTAAAGAGTCCCTTTCAGTGGTGATTCGCTTGGAAAAAAAAAATCTCGAAAGATTATACCATTTGGGTCCTTTCAGGTTTT
>BQKZ01001076.1:0-13730 GCA_036244855.1 Temnopleurus reevesii
ATCCATCAACTTTGATTCCCACCTATGATCCTGATACCAATGTTATCTTCTTGACTGGAAAGGTATGTTTGAGTGTCAATTTTATTCTATTTCTTATGTAATGATACTGACATGTGGTGTTTCTCCACCCTTGAAACATGTTTGCTAATCTAGGGTTGTGTTTCCTGAAGCTTTCCTTACTGTATGCACAACTCTCCTAATGGCTGGTGATTCGTTCTTGCACTTAATGATAAGCTGTCTGTTTGTTCACACTTGAGGAAGTCTTTTTTTTCAGTGACTCTATGAAGTCTCCAAAATATCTTTCATCAGACGTTGCGGAAACTGATCATTAACGACTGATGGGGTCAAGAAATACCAGAGAGCGGTTTCAGCTTCATTTAATGTTGTTTGACCTGAATTAGACATCATGAGAAAACAGTTTAATTATCAAGATACCCATGCTATATTCTGATTGGCAACATTTCAAGTGATGTTCATCAATTCAATTCAATTTATTGTTATATAATTGCTCTTTATAACATCTTGTCATTTCTGGTATCCCTATTGCAGGGAGAATCTACGGTGACATGTTTGGAAGTCTTAAAGGAAGATCCCTACTTTCTACCTCTATCTGGCTATGTGTCATCTGATCCACATCAGGTGAGTTATGATGAATAATTATGAAAGTAGGAGAGAGAGAAATCATTTTACGGCGTTGATCATTCCAATTTGGATGTTTATGCCAGGGGAAGAAGAGAGAAAGAGGGGAATGCCATTTCATGTTACCATCCGAATGTCTTGACCGGGGATCGAACCCGCAGCGCAGGAACCAACCAAGTCAATTTATGACTGTCCCAAGCAGCTTAATTTCAGGTGCACGTCATGACTCCCAGTGAAAGTCGCGTTCAAGAGAGAGACAGAGAGGCAGAGAGAAAGAAATAACATTTCTAAAGAGTGTACATAATGCAAATATGAATTAATAAATCAAGCCTACAATTATTTCTTGAAGCAGTCTTCTTAGTGCAGCAGTTGGTGCCAGGGAGAAAGAAGGCAATTTAAATTACTTTGACCAGGAATAGGTCCTCTGTCCACACCAACTACTGCACTAAAAGGACCGATAAATTTGGCATAATACTTGCATTTTCCTTATTGAATATTTGGTTGTCTCTGTCTCATTTCTTTGATCAGGCCTTGTCATTCCTACCCAAGACATGCTGTGTCGTCAAAGATGTTGAGTTTATGAGGGCTTTGAAACTATGCAAGACGAGGATAGAACCTTTGCATTTTACAATTCCAAGAGTAAAGGTATTTATTATTATTTTCATCGTAATTACCATGATTATCATCACTATCTGTGCCATTTCCATCTGTGCCATTGCCATCTCTCCCTCACTCCCTCACTCCCCCCTTCCCCCCTCCCCTCCTCCCCTCCTCTCTCTCTACTCTCCACAACCTCTTCATTCTCGTTATCCTCCTTCAATTCCTCCTATTCATCACCAGCAGCATCATCATCATCGTCTACATCAGCAACATCATCATCATCATCATCATCATCATCGTCATCATCATAATCATCTTCATCATCATCACCATCATCATCATCATCATCATCTTCATCATCATCTTCATCATCATAATCATCATCTTTATCATCATCATCATCTTCATAATCATCGTCCTTGTCGTTGTCGTCATAATCATCATCATCATCATCATCATCATCATCACCATCATCATCATCATCATCACCATCATCACCACCATCCCCCCTGCCATCATCAACATTCTTTTATAGCCTTTTATTTCTTGCTATGAAGAAAATGTAAATTTTATTGATCAACTCTGTTGTTTTGCAGAAAGAGTTTTTCCAAGATGATGTCTTTCCTGAAACCAGAGTAACTTGGGAACCGGTTCTTACCAGTTCAGACTGGTTTAGCGGCANGTAACTTGGGAACCGGTTCTTACCAGTTCAGACTGGTTTAGCGGCAAGGATGCGGAACCTAAAACACTGTCTCTCTGTCCAGAAGGAATGGAACTTTGTGAGTATCTCAACACATTTAACATCTTTCATAATTTTTAGAATTAATTTTGAATATTACATGATGTGTGTCGTTAAAATTTCACCTTATTTTTTATTTCCATCCTCAGTTTTACCAATTTTTAAAATCATTTTAGCATTTGTAGATTACATCAGAAACACCATGTAGGAATATTAAACAACACCATTACAGAGCAAGTTTGATGATGTGTATTTGCTGTTATTTCACAGTTTCTTTCAGAATTATTTAAAGATTGTTGTTCATTTTTCATTTTGGGTATGAAGCATGAGTTTTTGTATGATTTAAGGAACATCCATTAAATGGTAATTATCACAACCAAATATTTCCTACAATTGTCTTCTATGAGCAGCTGTTGGTTTTGCTAAGCGAATAAATTTACGGCACATGTTCCATTCACACCTGACTTTTTGTCAATAAAAGCAAAATTTTAGTTCTAACCTCAACAATCTAGTCCTGATCATCTACACATTATTCTGAGGCATACACTCTACCCCAACTTGATCCCTTCGTTCTTGGGGGAATTAGGACCAGACCAATAGCAGTTGCCGGAGCATCTGACAAATTACTGAGTGAATATGATGAAAATCCTGATTTTCTGTGATTTTTTGTTTTCATGTCATGCACAGTGAGTTCTAGAAAAGTAGTTGCTCCAACCCCTAAGAAGTACACAAGTGAGAAGGAGCTCAGCTACAAGACGGATGAACAGAAGAGAGAAGAGGTACAGAATTATTATTTCTTCTTCAAATTGGCAACTTACAAAAAGGAAAATAAGGATAACTGATTATTATGATAATGTTGATAATTTTTGTTTACATAGCGAGATGCAATAACCTTCAGAAAGTACCTCAAAATGCACTTGTTTAACTATCACATGTTTGACTGCACTTGTATTTGTTATAGCTTCATACTGTTCCTTGTGCTGTTCCATGTATTTTATTTGCAGGTTCTGTGTATGAAAATATTGAATATTTTGAAATATGAATTATTATTATTGTTGTATTCAGATCATGGCGGCCATGACAGAAAAACTTGCTTTGAAGTCTGAACCTCTACCTCAAGATGACTTTGAAGGTGTCGATGATGATGAATGGGTAAGTTTGGAGTTAGCTTATCCATAATTTGATTAATTGTGGCTGAGTACCTACCACCACTTATTACCTGAATAAGACAATTTCGAGAGATGATCAATACGAATATTTTTGTTTGTAGGCTGAATAATCTATAAATCTAATCACAATGGGTCGGCCCTGTAAAACTGGTTAATATATTAGGTATGCTCCTCTGCTGTCCCATTTAGACTATATACAAATATCAGGTGAAACATAATGTGTATCCCCTTGATTAATGCTGATCACTGTAAGTCACAATAGCCCATTTTTGGTCAGTTCAGAGAGTAAGCAAGAAAAGATGGGGACATAAAGATATAAATTGTAACTGAAGTATTGTACAAACATTTAGGGATTGATAGTGATATTGACTGGCATTATTTTCCGTAGCAAAGTTCCTTTTGGACAAAAGACCAAACTGGAAGACAGTAGCCAAAAATATTCTGCCATTCTCCAAAAGAAATGTGTAGCTGTACGAATTCAATTTCACCTGTACATCTTTATCATTTCACTGGATTTTGCCAGGTATTTTAAGGAGCATTTTTCATTTTTATATTAACAATGACATGTATATAAAATTATTGCTAAAAAGGGGAGTTAAACTGATCCTCCCTATCTCAACTAGCTGTAAAGTACTTGCTTGAAAAGTTTTTAAACTGTTTGGTATTATTCTTTCTTCTGTTTTATCTGCAGGATGATTAGATTTTGCACTGCTTTCCTGAAATTGCGAGATGGATTCGATTG
Organism: Temnopleurus reevesii; assembly: GCA_036244855.1. Classification (NCBI taxonomy): domain Eukaryota; kingdom Metazoa; phylum Echinodermata; class Echinoidea; order Temnopleuroida; family Temnopleuridae; genus Temnopleurus; species Temnopleurus reevesii. Next base: position 3,890 of record BQKZ01001076.1, read on the forward strand.
CTGATATTTTACATCTGCTTTCAGACGGAGATAATGACTACTATACAGACACTGCTCTGTTCACGTGACTCAGATGATGTGCCAATGAAAGTTTCTGAAATCCACCAGTTGTCCGGCAAACTGAATTGAATTGAATTTAATTGAATTAATTTATTTCCTTTTTCATATACATAATCAATGGAAAATAACATCACAAGTAAAACAAAATAAAGGAGGCGAGTACCCTGAAAGCACAGCTTGTGTTGGGATCGCCTTGTGTTTCAGTGTACCGGTACTTTTTTAACAGATTTATCGTTGGATTTGATGTTGAAATAGTGAAATGGATCGGATGCTTGGCTTACAGTTAGAAGGTACATGTAGCTGGTTTCAATTACACCAAGTGTTTTACATTGATAATAATAATAATGTACACCATATCTGATAGAATGCCCTACAGTGTCATACTGCAGGCAAAACAATGATCCCATGTTAATCAGCCTTTGACAATTTATCATTTTTATGTTTTTATGTGTGGATCCTCTTGTTGTATTGCAATCCAGAATGGTCACCCATGATGCAACGAAAAAAACATTTTATATGATAAATTAGCACAAAGGGGCTGTATTTTTATCAGTTAGGAATGTAGATGCTTGGATGCACCTTTATAGAGTGCTTTCTGAGTAGTAGAGAGTGCTCACACATTTTTTTGCCGAAAAGCTTGAACTTACTGACTGGTGTCTAATACAATGATATGCGTGTTAGTAATCCATATGATAGATTTGGTGCTATAAAAGTTGCATCATTATACTGTACAAACATAAAGTTTGTTGTGCTACTGAAATGGAAACAAATATTACCTGTTGTGGGTACTGGCAGTGATGCCTGTCACATTTTTAAAGAATGGTGTCTTTTGCACAAATGTCATTCTCTGATTTTTTTCTTTCCAACAAAAACAAAATGTTCATATCATATGTCAGGCTGTGAGATCATTTGATTTTAGATAGCGCTTTTTCCAGAGGATACAAAGCATTGCTTAGAGAGACCTACAGTAAGCTACATTAGGAATTGGTTAATTTGCTTTCCATATTTCTACGTTCTTTCTACATATTTCAACATTTTACTTTCATATTTGAAGTTTTTCCATTCTTTGGATCAAAAGAGGAATACATTTTATGTCCCGTCCCATGTTGTCATTAACGAATCTACTGAATTCCTCCAGCCTTTTACTTCTATGCATTGTATCTTTAAAAAACTGAATTATGTAATATAAAATTTATATCATTCTCTATTTATTGCACCATTATATTAATGAGTTGATCTCATTTATCATTTATTATTTTAATATAATGATGAGCGTAGTCTTCTAAAATGAATAGTCCGTAGTGGTTTAGGCAAAACTCAGATTACATTTTGCTTTTGTTCCATGTAAATGGGTTCCTGTAAGGGTTGTTTAATTATTTTTATCCATTTTTTATATTTGGAATATAAAGGAAAAGGTCTGTAACATAGAGATAAAAGCAATGTTTTAATCAATTGCAAATTTTAGTGCATGACTTACCATAGACTTCCGATTGATTGGAAATCTTTGTTATTAGTTTTATAAAAATTGAAATGAACAATTGAAATGCAAAGAAATCATCTTCCTTTTTGTACTGTCAGTTTTTAAGAAAGTTTGTTTCATGACATATAGCTGGATGAAGGAAATATTTTGATACCTGTTGTCAAATATATTACAATAATGTTTTACTAATTATGTTTATAAAGAGAGATTGCATTTTGTGTGATACATTTTTATATTACTAATTCAAACTTGTGCAATGAAATTTATCTTTTCATAGCGTAATCTCTATCATATCATATAATTTTTTAGATTCCTTTTTAAAGTTATCAGATTGTGATGATAATTTCTTTTTTTAATTTAATTTTCATTTTCTTTCAGTATTAATATTCTTAATCTGTATTTCTGGTAAATTCTTAGGTAAATGATATACTATATTTTGCTATTCAGTTATTTCTACATCTCAATTCAGTTTCCATCAGAATTTAATTTGTAATTCTTCATTTTTCACTTTTATGCTTCATTCATTCTTCAACATTGAACAAATTCCTGCTTCTGTAAATTCATTCTGCTATTTGTTTTCATTCATGGCTAGTAACAGGTAATTATTCGATTTGACTTTCTTCTTTTTTGCAGGAATCATTTGCTGTTCACTTCTTTCTTGATAAATGATATATTTTTATACTTTATCCAAAGTTTTGTATATTGAAATTACATGTATCACCTTATACTGGCATAATAAGGATTCAGTGTAAATTATCCTATATTGAATTCACTTGGTCTTATTATTAGATATTGTGAAGAAATTTACTTCTCAGTTCAGACAAAAAAGCATTTTCATTCCATGCTCAAAGGGAATTTTGCAATGTTAAACAGCACTTATACTGAAGAAAAAACTAGAGCTTGCATGGTGTAGTAAACATTCAAAAAGATTTGCGGTTGCACCATGTGGTGTGGGGTTATCTTTCAAGAAATAGTCCTGGAAAGGACTGAGCAAAAGCTCAAAAAAGATAAAAACATGACTTATACTGTTTGAATGAAGTAAAGTCAACCTTGCTATTAAAGTTGATTCTATTTGGATTGAAGAAATAGTTTCAGATCGAGAGGCAAAAACGATTAGGAGAGCGCTGAAAAGAGCTTCGACTCTAGCGATTATTTTACTTCTGTTAGGTTGACTTATGCAAGATCTATCGAGATATTTTTAGGATAGACATGGAATTGAACCATTTAATCAAGAAAGTATTGAAATACAGAGAATTATTTTAGATTGTGTATTTATATTGGTACATAAGTAGCTATTTGAAATAGGTACATAAAGATGGAGTGAATTAAACGATTGCTATCATTGACCCGTTCATCCTAGATCAATTATTGTAAAGACCTGAGTGAATTCAACTGGAGTATTGCTTAGATATCGCCCACTAAGAGTCTGACCATTATTGCAAAACAAACAATTTTTTTTGTGACATGAAACATGCCTCAAACTTTGAGAATTGCGGACAAGGAATCATTTGCACAGTACATACATGTACAGCAATGTTCTAATATCAAATGTGTAACTTGAAAGACACAAAGTTTTACAGTCATATTTCTTGGTAATTGTAACAAATTGATTGCTTGCAAAATTGTCTGATCTGAAGGTACTATGTACATCATTCTTGCCATCTGCAGACAGTCTTCTTTACAAAAGGTCATCTTCAACAGGTAGGTATACTTATAGATGCAAATTTTATGCGCTCTTGAAAACTTGCCCGAGATTTGTCTGACATAGCAACAAGTAATGTATGCAAACTGGTTTTCAAGCATTGTAGTCCAATTGTTACTAATCGCTTTAAGGAATAAAACGTTCCTGCAGTCGTTGGCAAGATACGTGCATAAATTTGAATTGATTAGTAAACCGGCCTATTCAATGGAATCTTGGCTTTTTTTCTTTTAAGCAAACTTGTGCAATTAGTTTGTATGAACATTCCTGTTTCTTTCAGTTTTGAATGCATTCATTGAAAGCATTAGTTTTAATGAGGTAGTAATGAATTCTAATGGAAATGTCTTTTTATTGAAGAAAGTTTGGAAACTTCACCTTCTAGCTATATATTTTGTTTCATATCACTGAAGAGTGATCATTTCTTTAAAAAGTGACACCTCATTTGTTACCACAGCTAAGCCACAATGACCCCCTTTGAATCTATTGATTATAATTCATCCTTTTCTTTGCTGAAATTTTGCACCATATATTATTTTATTATCATCTTCAAATCCACATTGTATAAATGAGATTATTTTGAATCACTCACAAATTTCTGCACTTCAACGTCTTTGTCTTTCTAAGGGGGTATTTAGCTGAAGACACCGTTAGCAGAAGGGATAAACAATTTTTCCTTGCATCTTGTTTTGCGGAAATATATCAAACAGGTGCGGGTACTTTCTTTTGTGTGTCTCTATATTGGGAAGGCCTGAATGATGTTTTTTTTATTTTTTCCTATTCCTTCGTCCCTACTGTTCACGCTGAGAATGAGTTGTGTAAACTAGTGAGGTGTCTTATTTCAGAGAAGTGATTTCTCACAACCTAGATATAGATTTCCAACATATTTATTTCAATGTTTCCAAAGTTTCCAAACATTTTAAGGGGTTTATGATGAGGTTACAATATGGCATTGTACAGTTTTGTATCTTGGAAACAATTGCTTGGCTCCTACTTGCTAAGCCTAAAGAGGATATATTTTTATAAATGCACCTGTTCACTTTTAGATTTACTAGTGCAAATTGAAATATATGTTGTTCAATACACGTATCTGAGTTGAATAATACTTTTCAGTGCCAAGAGAATTTGCCACTATTTAATAAATGGCACGAAATGCAGCTCTGTGATAATAAACAATAAATTTCACAACATTTCGACATGTGTGTATTTGACTGATTATTTGTTTTGAATTTTCGTGCAATGAGAGGAAAAATATTGCAAAATACATGGGATAAAGATTATTTTAGAGTATTTATTAATGTTTTTATTTATGAGGGCACACAGGGGATATTTTAAAGATTTGATTTATAGGGCTAATATCACCTGAATCAAGCATCAGAGAGCAGTCTCTCTGGGCCCTGTTGTAAAAACGATTTTGGGCGGACCAGAGAAAACTCTAATTGTGGGTTTTTGCAACAGGGCCCTAATGTCAAAATCAGTCTATTTTGGGGCATGGAAAACAAATCCAAACTGGAATATGTCCGATAGGTAATTTTGGGGGTAAAGATTTGAAGGATCGTGGGGTTATATATTTTTTAATGGGATGTATTTCAATGTTTGTGGGATGTCTCTTCATACATGCAACTGACTTCACTCGGCATCTCACACATCATTTTCACAACAATGATGGCAGCATCAGTCTATTATTTTACAAAATGATAAAATAGTTTATTATATTCACAATCAGCTTCAACAAATGTCTTCCATCACAAACATTAGGCCTACATGATAAGCAGACATGCTCATCAGCAAAATACTCATTCCAGCTACATAAATGAACAATCAAAAAGTCCCCCTACTCCAATCTGGCTACCAACATGTCTTTTTCTCCATCATGGCTCTGGCTGGACTGCCACGTCCTCCGTAACTATTCTCAATACCAACCCTCAAAACACAATGAACAGTATCACAAGATCGATACAAAGCTACTAGCCTAAATTTCTGCAAGCTAACATAAAACATTAAAGATACAGAGGAAGTGTTGACACAAAAGAGTATATATTTTCCCCCTTTATCCACCCTAGCCACCTAAGTAAACAAAACACAATAACCCATTTACACGCTGTGAGATATTTACTCTATTAGGGTCTGAATCATTAGACTATACATTCTTCTCTACTCCTGCCTTGGCTTAGTTTTACTTCACCTAACAGACATCCCACTGTTTTACTTGACCACCACTGCAATGCACATACCAAGGTCATGAATATAATCTGCTGCAGTAAAATCAGTCCTACCCCAGTTGATTTTAAGTACAAAATCAATCACAAAATATTAAATTCAAAAACTAAAATACATTGACCTATGTATCACATAAAATATATCCACATAAAATGTGATATACAACAGATTTTTTGGAAGAATCTGAATGATTTATGGTGGAATAACAAAGACAAACTGGGATAAACTAAAGGGGTGCCAAACAGGTTGGTCCTATGAGGTGTTATTTGACCAATCAAAAGAGTGGCATTCTTTTTGTAGACAAAGAGTTGGGTAGTCCTATTTTGTTTGTATATAGTCTTGGGGTAATTAGGTATGACATAATGAAAGGCTGTTATAGGGGATTAAATGACTGTCAGATCTAAACATCAAACAATGGTAATTAAAGACAGGAAATTAATAATACTTCATTAATAATAGAAATATACACTGCATGCGTGCACCCAGGATTNCCCGCATCTGACGGGTGGTGACCTTATAATTCATTGTTTTTAAGGATTTTATTTGATAAATTTATAAACATAAAAATAAAGATCTATTTCAGAGGGTTGGTCGGCCGGTCTTAGGCATCAAAACATTTTGTTTGCCTAGTGGTAGGAATCCTGACAGTGCATGGCGCCACACATGGTGTTCTGTCATGTTTACTCTCTATACTTTCCTCTTTTTTTTCTCAACAGTTTGCTGATGAAACTGCCTCATGGAGCGTTGTTACGTCTACCTGGTTCTCGTAGAAGAAAAAGAGACCTGTAGGTATACCATGAATACACAGGAAATACTTGTAGCTTTCACAATTGATTATTAGTTTTAGGGGGTGTGGTTCAAAATCGACTGCAGCTTTACAAATTTTAACGGGCATTCAACAATGATTTTGATGGGCACGTTCCGATCAACTGCAAATTGGGATCAATTGCAACTTTTGAACAACACCTTCTTAGACATTGAGGAATCATTTCCAACACCTTACTGTACAGTTCTATGTGGAAAAAGTTGCTATACAAATCATCTTTTGTGTAGCAATCATCCTAAATTGTATAGCAAATTGCGATGCGATAACAGGAAAATTATTCCCTGATACAGCGATAAATCAAGGTATCATATATCATGAAAATAAACCGAAACTTTATTAGATTTCATCATCAACTCAAAGCAAATCCACATTTTTCCCCTAATTGCTGAGCTTCAACATGCGAGCATAATTCTGTAGGTGCGCGATTTCAATACCCGTCCGGTATTACCATACTGTATGGTAATTGATTTCTCCTATTTTTATTTCAATCTAATTTGGAAAAAAAAAATTGACTTCAAACTTGTTCACTTTGTTTGTTGTTATCAGAAAAATTATTGTTTATTTGAGTTTCCTTTTTAAAAATGAAAATCAAATATTGAAGAAATGGAATATTTAAAAACAAAATCATTTCATAATTATTCTTTTTTATAATTTTATCAGTATGAAATGAGAATAAGGAAAATTGAGTTCTAGATTTTGTTATCACAAAATAGAATAATCAAGAATAGCTGTGCAAGTCACTTAATATTTTAATTAAAGTTTCAGAAAATGGAACATACGAAAAACCATCCTCTTTGGCTTAAAAATCAAAATCTTACACGGGCAGTAGCAATTGGATTAAAAAATGATTTTTTAATTGGTCGGTTTACTAAAAGATTAAAATGTATGCATGTCCCTTGCAAATGAACGTATTTATGTGGTACTGTTTACTTCGAAGTTCATTGTAAGTGCTAGATATTTGTTGTGTATTACCCCTTCAACATATAAGTGAATCAATTGAAGTACAGTACTTGGAATATACATGTAGTTTGCATGCATTAATTGTTGCTATGTCGGGAAAGCCTTAGACAAGGTTTCAGGCTTTCAAGAACAATGCATAGAGCACGTATGAAATTTGCACTTATTAATAAACTTGTATTTTGATTTACATTATAGTGCAGAGTGTAAAAGTTTTTTTTTTGCATTGTAGCGGTTTATTATGAAATGCATCACGTTACTTGATGTTTTTTTCTGAATAGCACACTTTCCCAGTTTTGTAAGTGTATGTTCAAGGTTTTCAAGTAGGCGTTCATGAAAATGGCCAATCATGATCTTTGTTTCATGTGCAGTTACATGTACAGAGTGGTTCAATAGACTGACCAATATCCAATCAGAATTGCTCCTCCAAATTAGCGATTAATCACAACATTTGTGTAACAGGAAACAGGTCATTTCTCACAATGTCACTATACTCTCCTCCTCAAGCAGATTATTTGAATAGAAATTTTTGAAGAAAACAATAATGATGATAATAGATGCAATTTATATAGCGCACATATTCACTCTGCGGAGTATTCATTCTGGGGAGTGCTCAAGGCGCTTTGCATTATCATTCATTTTATTTTTAGTATGGTTTCTTTGTAGAAATTAAAATGAAATCTAAGCAATAATGATAATTCATTTTTTTCTTTTTTNTTTTAAGCAAACTTGTGCAATTAGTTTGTATGAACATTCCTGTTTCTTTCAGTTTTGAATGCATTCATTGAAAGCATTAGTTTTAATGAGGTAGTAATGAATTCTAATGGAAATGTCTTTTTATATTAGCCCATTGAAGAAAGTTTGGAAACTTTACTTTCCAGCTATATATTTTGTTTCATATCACTGAAGAGTGATCATTTCTTTAAAAAGTGACACCTCATTTGTTACCACAGCTAAGCCACAATGTCCCCCTTTGAATCTATTGTTTAGAATTCAACCTTTTTCTTTGCTCAAGGCACTAGTTGTGCCTTCAGCAATTTTACGTGAATTTTGCGCCATATATTATTCTATTATCATCTTCAAATCCACAGTGTATAAATGAGATTATTGTGAAGTACTCACAGATTTCTGCACTTCAAAGTCTTTGTCTTTCTAGTAAGGGGTATTCAGCTGAAGACACCGTTAGCAGAAGGGACAAACGATTGGGGTCAAACTAAACAACTTCATTCAAGCATTCACAATAGCTACACTGTAGATACAGACAACCATTTTTCCTTGCATCTTGTTTTGCGGAAATATATCAAACAGGTGCCGCACAATGAATAGTGCGGGTACTTTCTTTTGTGTGTCTCTATATTGGGAAGGCCTGAATGATGTTTTTTTTATTTTTTCCTATTCCTTCGTCCCTACTGTTCACGCTGAGAATGAGTTGTGTAAACTAGTGAGGTGTCTTATTTCAGAGAAGTGATTTCTCACAACCTAGATATAGATTTCCAACATATTTATTTCAATGTTTCCAAAGTTTCCAAACATTTTAAGGGGTTTATGATGAGGTTACAATATGGCATTGTACAGTTTTGTATCTTGGAAACAATTGCTTGGCTCCTACTTGCTAAGCCTAAAGAGGATATATTTTTATAAATGCACCTGTTCACTTTTAGATTTACTAGTGCAAATTGAAATATATGTTGTTCAATACACGTATCTGAGTTGAATAATACTTTTCAGTGCCAAGAGAATGTGCCACATGTTTTATAAATGGCACAAAATGCAGCTCTGTGATAATAAACGATAACATTTCACAACATTCTGACATGTGTGTATTTGACAGATTATTTATTTCGAATTTTCATGCAATGTGATGAAAAAATATTGCCAAATGCATGAGATAAAGAGTATTTATTATTTTTTTTTTTAATTTAGGAGGGCTCACAGGGGATATTTTAAAGATTTTATTTTTTTATTTATAGGGCTAATTACCTGAACCAAACATCAGACAGCAGTCTCTCTGGGCCCTGTTGTAAAAACGATTTTGGGTGGACCAGAGAAAACTGTACTTGTGGGTTTTATGCAACAGACTGGGCCCTGATGTCAAAATCACAGTCTATTTTTGGGGCATAAAAAACAAATCCAAACTGGAATATGTCCAATCGGTAATTTTTGGGTAAAGATTTTTTGGAAGAATATGAATGATTTATGGTAGAACAACAAAGACAAACTGGGATAAACTATACAGGGGTGCAAAAAAGGTTGGTCCTATGAGGTTTTATATTTGACCAATCAAAAGAGTGGCATCCATTTTGTAGACAAAGAGTAGGGTATAGTCCTATTTTGTTTGTATATAGTCTTGGGGTAATTAAGTATGGGACAATGGACAGCTGTTAAAGGGGATTAAATGACTCTCTGATGTAAACACCAAACAAGGGTAATTAAACACAGGAAATTGATAGTGAATAAATGTGGTTAGGTACTTAGATGCATATAAAATAGGGAATGCGTGTTGAGTTATTTCGGAACAGGAGAATGTCCAGAAAAATAATAAAAGTATACACTGTATGCGTGCACCCAGGATTTTGATTTCCGGAGGGGGGGGGGGGGGGGG